>CM061133.1:133397606-133632606 GCA_030789695.1 Scilla litardierei | reverse complement strand
GCTCATTTAATCCGCACAGTTCACAGTGAGAGGATGCTAGTTCCGCCCATTGCCTCATGCGGTCTTTGGTTTGCAGCTTGCCAATGAGGGCCCGCAACAGTGTAATAGTAAACTTAGGGATATGCTTCCGGTACCAAACAAGCTTAAAGAATGGGAAAGGAGGAGATTTGCTTCGGATAGTTTCCCAGGCATCCTTAAAGCGCAATTCAGAGCCATTTTTCCAAGCCCACTGATCCGAGCCAGTAGTGAGTTTAAAAGACTGGAGTAGAGATTTGAGAGGTTGGATATCGGCACAATAATTCCACGTAGTTCCGCTCCAATAGTCAGAGACTCTCTTACTGCTAGCACCATTCGGTATAGTCCAATGTCCTTTTAATGGCCCACACGGGAGCCAGTTGTCATGCCAGAATAGAGTATCATTACCGTTTCTAACTTTTCTGACAATTATTCTCTGCGATAGGCTTCTGCAATGAAGGATAAATTTCCATGTGCCAGATTGAGAAGCAGTTCCCTTAGCTTCATATAAAGTTGCCGAGTCCTTGTATTTCCCCCTCATATATTCCGCCCACAGCCCGTTAGATTTGAGTAATCTCCATGTTAGCTTAATACCGGCAGCAAGGTTAAGATCTGTCAATAGCCTTAATCCAACCCCTCCTTCCTCCTTAGGCCTACAGGAGTCCTTCCAAGCCCAAGATTTTGCAGTGCCCCAAATGAAATTTCTACACATTGAGGTCAACGTACACAAAACAGATGTAGGGAATTTGTAAACTTGCACCCAAAACATAATCATGCCATAGATAATAGTTCTTACCAACTCCAGTCTTCCGGCAATTGATAATGTAGCAGAAGCCCAACCACTCATTCTCTTCCTGCACTTGTCAATGAGCCTGTTATACATTTGAGTCCTGGGGTATTTGGGTGACAAAGGAAGCCCCAAATATGTGGTGATAGCCTGAGCCTGTTTGACTCCCAGAAAATTTGCAAGCTCTCCTTTATTTTTGACTCCTTTACTAAACATGGAAGAACTCTTGTCCCAATTTATTTCCAGCCCAGTAAAATTCCTGAAATCTTCAAGTAGGATCTTAAGGCCTCTGAATGATTTCTGGTTAGCACGACAGAAAACCAGTAAATCATCAGCAAACAGAAGGTGAGAGATCGTTCCCACCCGTCGCATAGGTTGGATCATCCCCCTAGTTAGGGCCTTGTCTAACAAAAGAGTGAAACATTCCATAATAATGACAAACAGGTAGGGGGATAGAGGATCACCTTGCCTTAGCCCCCTGTTTCCACCAAAGAATCCCACAGGTGAACCATTTACCATGACAGAGAAGGAAGGCGATGAGATGCACTCCCTGATCCAACCAATGAATTTGTGGCCAAAACCCATTTGATGTAAGATGAAATACACAAATTCTCTGTTGACACAGTCAAACGCCTTCCTTAAATCTAGCTTTAAACACGCCCTGGATCCCATAGGGTTGCTGAAGTCTCTGATTTGCTCATGGGCCAGGAGCGCACAATCAGATATCAGTCTACCCTGCAAAAAGGCAAATTGATTCGGAGAAACAAGTTCATGAATAAAGCTCTGAAGCCTGTTGCAGAGGACTTTGCTAATAATCTTGTAGATAACATTGCAGCATGCAATCGGCCTGTAGTCTCCAAGAGAAGAAGCATTAATATTTTTTGGCGCTAGAGTAAGAAATGTGTGATTAACCTGGCGAAGTAAGGAGCTCGATCTAAAGAAGGACTGCACCGCAGCAACCACATCAGGCTCAATAAGATTCCAATTGTTTTGAAAGAAGAACCCGTTGAACCCATCAGGGCCGGGAGCTTTGGAGGCGCCAATACTGAAAACCCCAATCTGATCTCTTCAGCACTCACATTTCTTTCCAACCAAATAGCAGTTTCATGTTTAATTTTCTTCTTCGGCACAAGTTTGGGGAAGACATTCCAGTAATTACTTTGACTGTAAAGGACCTCATAGTAGCTTGTAGCCTCAGATTTAAGTTCAGCATAGGTTCTGACCTGAGCACCATTCACATCCACCGTGTGGATTAAGTTATTTCGGCCTTGCCTTGATTTCATCGCAGTATAGAAGAAACTTGTATTTCTGTCCCCCAGATCCAACCAATCCTGTCTACTTCTTTGACGGTACATTTCCTCTTCTAGGCCTAGAAGGGAAGAGAGTTTATTGGACAAAAATAGATCCTTTTGAAGATCAAAATCAGAGTGAAGTGCAAAATCACTCCTGATGCTCTCCAATTGCTTACGACAAGAGAGGATTTGGTTGTTGATTTGATGATTTTTTGCCCAGAATTTGAGATCCAATTTTGCCTTCCGCAATTTACAAATAAGACGATACATGGGAGTGCCATGGCCAATATGGGCCCAAGCAGATTCCATAGTCTCATAGAATCCTGGCAAATTAATCCAATGATTGAAAAATTTGAAAGGCTTAGGGTCAGTGGGTACCTGAGAATGCATATTGACTACCATAGGAGCGTGATCACTGGTTTGCGGGTCCAAATAATCAAAATACGAATCAGGAAGCTTATTAATCCAAACGTCGTTGCAAAGGACTCGATCCAGTTGGGCCACAATACGTCCTGATCCCAGACGTTTATTGCACCAACTCATCCGTGATCCGGTATGTTTAAGGTTCTGCAGATGGCAAGCAGAAAGGCAGTTGTTGAAATCAAAGAGCTTGCAAGCCTCAACCCTACGCCCTCCCATTTTATCTTTGGTGCCCAAAATGCAATTAAAATCTCCGCCTACTAGCCACGCCTCATTTTTCAATGTAGCCGCATCTTCTTTTAGAAGTTGCCATAGAAGTTGCCTCTCATAAGAAAAGTTACTTCCATAAATAGCAGATAGAGCAAAGGTGAAGCCCCCCATATTGGTGCATCGAACAGTAATGTGTTGCATGGACATAGCTATAACAGTGATTTGCCAAACCAAGGGATTAAAACCCATTAAGATCCGGCCACCTGCGTGGATCTGGTTGTTATTCACATTTGTCCAGGTTTTTGGGATGCAAGACTTAGTGTAGATATTGTCATCCCGTAATTTAGTCTCCAAGAGGACTAAAATAGAAGGATTGAGCTTCTTGATACGATCTCGTAGATCCCTACGCCTCACAACATTATTCAAGCCGCGGGTATTCCAGATTAGCATCGACATAATATGGATTAGTGAAGAGGGCTACTCAACCCCTTATTTCAACCTGCTGCTCCTTCGCGTAACCGGGCCTGCACTGAGAGTACCAAGTTTCCTGTTTTTAATGAGATCGACTTCATTCAGTATAGCCCGGTGTTCCTCATCCCATTCCGGATTGGCAAACACAGGATCAATTGGAAGAATGGGGGGTGCTTCAGTGACCTGATCAGCTGCGAGATTCAGAGTGCTGCCCTCAACTTCAGGAGCCTTGTCTTGCCGCGAGCTGCCCTCAGCTTCAGGAGCATCGCCTGCCGCGAGTACATTCACAGGAGAAGAAATGTTGGATGAAGACTCAAATTTCAGTATGTGTATACAACGCACAGCATGGACCAAACTTCGAAGAATTTGTAGCGGCCCTCTCCCAGCAGTTGAGGATGAGGCTTTCTCTCTAGATTTGCTCTGGAGGATGTCCACTCTATCCGCAAAATTTGATCCTTCTCCCTTCCGCATAGAAGCTGACTGTGCCACATCGGTGTGAGGAAGAATGTGCAGTTTACCCTTACCTTTATCCAAAGTTTTCTTCTGCCTTTGGTTTGGGCATTGCAAGTCTGAATGTCCGAAACAGACACACAGGCTGCAACGAGGGGGTAACACTTCATACTTTGCCTCAAAAGTTAGAAGAGACCCATCATCAAGCTCCGCAACAACAGTTGATGGTAGCTCATTTTTTGCATCTACCTCCACCAAACATCTCGCGTAGGATATGCGTTCCATTTTCACCGTGGCACGATCCAAGCATAATGGATTGCCAACTACAGAGGCTAGAATATTTAGCGCCTCCATATTCCACAAATTAACAGGCACCCCATGCATTTGCATTAGCCAGGGCCCCCCCATGCAGTATCCGATCACATTCTTCATTGGACTCAAACCTGAAATAGAAGAAGCCATTTTCCTTGCTATAAATCTGAACCCTCTTCTTAGGCTTCCACAGCCTCTCCATCCAAGCTAGAATTTGCCCATACATGGGGGTGTCACCAATGACATATCCCACCAGTGTGGATTTCCACTGTTCCGCCCCTTTAACAAAGAGATCATTGGTGATTCGAGCAACGCAAACCCCATCTTCTCTAATTTTCGGCTGAACAAATTTCATACCAACTTCTTCACCGTAAGTTCTTTTATTAGTGCAAATGTCAGCCCAACTCATCTTAGTTGCGGCAGGATTAAATGAGATAGCAGAGGACGTTGGCTTCACAGGCATTCCATCAAATACCTTGGCAGCACTTCCCCAACTTTGGGTCACAGTTCTAGATCCAACCCTTGAGTTCACAGCATCTGAGATCAATGCTCGAGGAAGAGATTTACCTATCTTTGATTGCCCATAGCCCATCTTTGATTGCAGATGCTTAAGCGCCTGGGGGCGATCATTCTCCTGTAGCCATCTCCGGTCCTTGAACCCCCGTGCTCGAATGCCGATGCTAGAAGCCCGGCCACCAGTGTTCTTTCTCCGCCTTACAACGTGCCATGCGCCGTCCTCAGTGGTGTCGATGCCGGAAGAAGCCGCCGTCTTTGCAACCCTAGATGGGCTTACAGAATCGCCTGCTTCTCCCCTCCGTAAATCACTCATTTATATATATATGTGTGTGTGTGTGTGTGTGTGTGTGTGTGTGTGTGTGTGTGTGTACACACACACACACACACACACATATATATACACACACACACAAATATATATACATATATATATACACATATACATATATATATACATATATATATATATATATATATATATATATTATATATATATATATATGTTTTTTTTGAAAGGTAAGCATTGTATTCTATATATAAGGAACCCATCGAAATACAGCCAGAGTCTGTTATGAAGTAGTACCGTAAGGGAGAGGATAGGACACAAGCGTCGTCACTCCCCACTTACAATCTACATCCTAACATAATCTAGCACAAAACATTGATACATTTACAACAATTATTTAAACTTAAAGTCATCCATTATCTTTGAATTCCCAGTTGGAATAAACTTTAGTCTCTTCATCAGAAGTGGGTTCTTGATCATGTAATGCGACTCTGACGTCCGCAACCATCTCTTCAAAGAGTGTGATCTTGCATCTCTTGACATCTTCAAATATTCTCCTGTTTCTTTCATGCCAGATGTGCCAAACCATGGAGGAAAGAACGGTTTTGGAAAGGATGCTCAAACAATCCTTGCTTGAGAATTTTGCTAGGAAGTATGCACCCACTTCAGGGAGTGATGAGGGCAATTGGGAAGGCAGCTGTAACTTGAGCATGGATCTGCGAAAAATATAGCCTGAATATTTGCAATCAAAAAACAGATGTTTGATATTCTCCTCCGCATTATCTTCGCATAAAACGCAAGTTGATGGTGAAGTAGGCAACCACCTAATTACTTTGTCTCTGGTTAGTAACTTACCTCTGAAGGCTCTGAGAAGATTTAGAGACATTTTTGGAATATGGTGGGGGTACCAAACCAATTTATATAGAGGGAAATTCAGATTTCTCTTACGAACACCGTCCCATGCTTGTTTGAAAGAGAAAGAGTCTCCTTGCGCCCACTTCCAACCATCAACACCCGGCCTCAATGTAATTTTTTGCAGAAGATGTCTAACCGAATTAAGGTCTGGGTGAGGGCTCCAACAGCCACCCTCCCAGTAATCGGACACAAGTCTCTGGTCGGCGCCAATTGGTACTGGAAACTGCAGATATAGGGGTCCCGTATCAAGCCAGTTATCGGTCCAGAAAGCTGTCGATTGGCCATCCCGCACATCCCTTTTAATTAGCCGCTGTGAAGCTTCCTTGCTTCGAACCTTCCTCTTCCAGGTTCCGGAGTCGGTAATAGAGGAGGTAGATGAAAAGAAACCTGATGTAGGAGCGTAATGCATCCGCATGTGTTGAGCCCAAATGCTGTTGGTTGCTAAATATCTCCATGATAGCCGGACCCCCGCAGCTTCATTAAGCTCTTCTAATAGCCGAAGTCCCACTCCCCCTTCAGATTTTGGTTTACAAAAATCCTCCCATGCCCAAGCTCATGTGTTCCCAAGAATAAATCTTCTGCAAGCCGAAGATATAGCTCTCAACACACTCAGGGGGATATGAAAAGCCTGCATCCAAAAAGCCACCATACCGTAGACAACAGATCGTACCAGCTCTATACGGCCTGCGATGGAGAGTGACGATGAAGACCAGCCCCCCCATCCTCTTTTTACATTTATCAATCAACTTCTTATAGTTAGCGGATGTTGGGTATTTGATGGATAACGGTAAACCCAGGTAAGTAGTAATAGTTGTCGCTATTCTGATCCCCAGAATTCCAGAAAGGTAGTCCTTATTTTTGACCCCCTTACTAAATAATTCGGAACTCTTATCCCAATTTACCTCAAGCCCCGTAAATTTTGAGAATTCTGCCAGAAGATTTTTGATGCCCAGGAAGGAGGATTTGGTAGCTCTGTAAAATACTAGTAGATCATCTGCAAATAAGAGGTGGGAGATGGAGCATCTTCGCCTCATCGGCTGGATCTTTCGGGAATTAATTGATCTGTCCACCAGAATTGAGAAAGTTTCCATGATTATCACAAAAAGGAACGGGGAAAGAGGGTCACCTTGCCGAAGCCCTCTATTACTGCCAAAATTGCCATAAGGAGCCCCATTTACCATAACGGAGAAGGTGGGCGAGGAGATACATTCTCTAATCCAAGCAATGAAAATGTCAGGAAATCTCATTTGGCGGAGGAAGTGATAGATGAATTCACGGTTGACACTGTCAAAAGCCTTCCTCAGGTCCAACTTCAAACAGGCTCTACTACCCATAGGATTCCTGAAATCTCTTATCTGTTCATGGGCTATTAAGGTACTATCAGAGAGGAGCCTCCCTCTAAGAAAAGCTGATTGATTGGGGGATATCAGATCGTGTATAACCTGTTTTAATCTGTTGCATAGGATTTTGCTAATGAACTTGTAAAGCACATTACAACATGCAATAGGCCTATAGTCCCCTAATCCACTCGCATTAGAATTCTTTGGAATTAGAGTGAGAAAGGTGTGATTAACTTGCCTGAGAAGAGAGCCTGAATTGAAAAATGATGTAATAGCAGATGTGACGTCAGATCCCAGAATATCCCAATTATGCTGGAAAAAATAACTGTTATATCCATCGGGACCAGGAGCTTTGTCGGCTCCAATTTGAAAAACGGCTTCCTTTATTTCCTCACTAGACACCCTTCTGCAAAGCCAGGCGGAGGAATCCTCAGTCAGGATCCGTTTGGGCACAATTTTATCGAAGGAGTTTAAGTAGCTGCTCTGATTGTACATCCTTTCATAAAAAGATGGCGCTTCCTCCATCAAATTAGCATAAGTTCTGTTCTGCCTCCCTCTGTCATCAATAAGGTGAAACAAGTTGTTCCTGCTAGTGCGTGCCTTCATTTGAGTGTAGAAAAATTTTGTATTCCGATCCCCAAGAAATAACCAATCCTGGCGACTTTTTTGCTTAAACATGTCCTCCTCCATTTTTAGGGCCATAGCCAACTCTTTAATAATTAATGCTTCTCTTTTTTGCAAGTCAATGTCGTAGGAAATGCGAGGGTTGCACCTGATTTCCTCCAAAGCTTTCCTGCCTTTCACAACCAAGTTATCAGCTCTGTAATTTCTGGCCCAGCCCCTGAGCAAAGGCTTAAGGCCACTTAATTTTTGTACCAGCCGATACATAGGTGTGCCAACAACACCAATACTCCAATGTGCATATATGACCTCCTTATACCCAGCACAAGAAGACCAGAAGTTAAAGGATTTGAATGGCTTAGGCTTAGAGAGTACCTGATTATGCAGATGAACAACCATGGGCAAGTGATCACTTGTACCTGACTCCAAATAGTCATAATAAGATTCTGGCAAAATATGCACCCATTCAGAATTGCTGAAGACACGGTCCAATTGAGCAGCAATACGATCAGCTCCTATACGGTTGTTGCACCAACTCAGTCTGTTCCCCGTGTTTTTCATCCCCTGTAGACCGCACTTGCATAAACATTGTTCATAACCCCGGACCATTTTTGCCTCAAGTTATATATATATATATATATATATATATATATATGTATATGTATATATATATGTATATGTGTATATGTGTGTGTATATATATATACATATATATATATATATATGTAAATATATATATATATATATGTATATATATATATATGTATATATATATATATATGTATATATATATACACACACATATACACATATACATATATACACATATACATATACACACACATACACACACACACACACACACACACACACACACACACACACACAGATATATACTAGTCATTACACGTGCCCATAGGGCACAGTTTATTTAATGGCTGAGTTTTTCTCCCCCACAAATTTCAAGTTCCCCCAAATTTCAAGTTTTCCCACAAAATTTCAAGTTTCCCCCCAAATTTAAGTTTTCCCCCAAAATTTAAGTCCCCCCAAAATTGTCATTACCACCTAGGACAAACTTGCCACGTAGGACAAAGCTTTGTCCTAGTAGGATAAGATTCAAAATCTTCATAGAACTGGAAAAAAATGGCCAGAAGGGGTGAGAATAAAAAGTGTGGGTGTGTGTGTGGAGTGTCCATAGGCAAAAATACAAAAACCGGGGTTGTATGTGCAAAATTCCCAACCTCCTCTTTTATCCCTCAAAATCTCATCTCTTATATTTTCTCTTATTCAATTTCCCTGTTTTATATAATAGATATCCAAATTCTCTTATCCAATTTCTCATGTCCAAATTCTCTTATCAATTTCTCTTGATAACATCCGTCTTTTATATAATAGATATCTCTTATCCAATTTCTCTTGTCCAATATCTCTTATCCAATTTCTCTTGATAACATCTCTCGTTTGTAATATAGATATCTCTTATCCAATTTCTCTTGATAACATCAGTCTTATTCAATTTCTATTGTCCAATATCTTTTATTCAATTTCTCTTGATAACATCCCTCTTTTATAATATAGATATCTCTTATCCAATTTATCTTGTCCAATATCTCTAATCCAATTTCTCTTGATAACATCCCTCTTTTATAATATAAATATCTCTTATCCAATTTCTCATGTCCAATATCTCTTATCCAATTTCTCTTGATAACATCCCTCTTTTATAATATAGATATCTCTTATCCAATTTCTCTTTTCCAATATCTCTTATCCAATTTCTCTTGATAACATCCCTCTTTTATAATATAGATATCTCTTATCCAATTTCTCTTGATAACATCCCTCTCTTATAATATAGATATCTCTTATCCAATTTCTCGTGTCCAATATCTCTTATCCAATTTCTCTTGATAACATCCCTCTCTTATAATATAGATATCTCTTATCCAATTTCTCGTGTCCAATATCTCTTATCCAATTTCTCTTGATAACATCCCTCTCTTATAATTCAGATATCTCTTATCCAATTTCTCTTTTCCAATATCTCTTATCCAATTTCTCTTGATAACATCCCTCTCTTATAATATAGATATCCCTTATCCAATTTCTCTTGTCCAATATCTCTTATCCAATTTCTCTTGATAACATCCCTCTCTTATAATATAGATATCTCTTATCCAATTTATCTTGTCCAATATCTCTAATCCAATTTCTCTTGATAACATCCCTCTTTTATAATATAGATATCTCTTATCCAATTTCTCATGTCCAATATCTCTTATCCAATTTCTCTTGATAACATCCCTCTTTTATAATATAGATATATATATATACATATATATGTATATATATACATATACATATATATAGGGGAGGGATCAAATGACCCCCAAAAATAACCCCCAAAAATGACCCCCTATCAAAAATCCTATGCCCCCCATTTTTTCGGAAGATCCGAACCGTTCATCTTGATCTCCACCCTCTAAATACCTGACCCACCAATTTTCAACCCGATCACATGTGTTTTGCCCGTTCATCAACCATTCGCAAAAGTTCTGTTCAAGTGAAACCGTTAAATTTGGGTCGGATGGATGAACGGGCAAAACACATGGGATCGGGTTGAAAATTGGTGGGTCAGGTATTTAGAGGGTGGAGATCAAGATGAACGGTTCGGATATTCCGAAAAAATGGGGGGCATAGGATTTTTGATAGGGGGTTATTTTTGGGGGTCATTTGATGCCTCCTCATATATATATATATATATATATATATATATATATATATATATATATATATATATATATATATATATATATATATATATATATATATATATTCGAGCATGTGTACATCGGTTGTGGCGCCCGAAAGGAAAGCTTCAGGTTTACTCCAGGGATAATGGGTTTTTCTTCTTTGAATTTGAGTTAGAAGAAGATTGCAGCAGGGTTCTCTAAGGAGGGCCTTGTATGTTTGACAAAAGGGTGATTGTACTACGACGCTGGACTCCAGAACTTACAATGGATAGAGATCTTCTGTCCTTAATTCCAGTATGGGTGAGATTTCCTGACCTTCCGTTGAAATTTTGGTCTACAGAATGCATTAGTATTATTTCTAGCTCTATAGGTAAGCCCTTATTTGTAGATAAGGCTAGGGCTTCTGGTGAACGATACTCTTATGTTAGATGTTTCGTGGAAGTTGAGCCAAAGACAAAACTACCTAGCACCATTGAGGTTGCGGTGGAGGAGGAGGGAAATTCGATCATTAGAGTGAAGTATGAAAACTTGCCTCCAAGTTGTTTGACATGTGAGTGTTTTGGGCATTCTTCTGCTCAGTGGCCCTTCAAGAAAGATAGGGTGGAGAAACTAATTTGTCACGCCCCGCTTCCCAAAGATATGAAGGTGAGACGTGAGAAGGTCTGCACAGACGTGGAGCTGTGAAGCCACACGCCTGATAAGCGTCAATTTAAAATTTCAAAGCAGGTCCCTGTAACTGCAAACAGAACAACAATAATCATAACAAGAAAGAGAGACTGATATATAAATAATCCACTCTCAGAAATTGTCCACAATAATATTCAACATCCAGAAAAGCCACCAGGCTAAAGGAAAGAGTCTAAAGGCCCAAAACATGGCCAACAAAACCACAACATAACAAAGTATAGGTGCTGTGCACCGACAACTACAGCAGTCTAAAATAAAAGGGAAAGCTCAACAAAGAGACTAGGACTGGTCCCCAGTGTCCACGTACTCCTCCTCAGTAAACACGGGTTCTGACTCAGCGTCAGCAAACACCACATCCTCTCCAACGAACTCTGGCTCAGGATCTAACATGTGTCACCCAAAAGAGAGAGGGGCACATGTCAGCAAGTCTAAAAGACTTGGGCAAGGAAACTGAAAGTAAACTAACAACCTAACAGTTCAAGTAAGATGCAATGACATGACATTTAAGTATGATGCAACAGTTAAAAGGGCAAGAAGGGACAAGCACGCACGATGTAACAAAAGCTACTAAATCACTAAATCACGAATCACTTATCACAATTTTCACTTATCACGAATCACTTGTAAAGATTTTCACTTATCACGAATCACTTGTCACGATTTTCACTTTGTGCTTAGAGTTTCCGTCTTTTGGCTAGAGTGGCTGATCGGGCCAACTCCTAAGCTCAAGCGACCATTTAACCCTACCCCTCCACGTGTATCGACCGTTGGGATTAGCAACACACTATGCTTGCTTCTGGATCACGAGCCAGGAAGTGTATTTGGCATAGGGGTGCACCTAGCCTCAAGTCACGATGTAGGAGTCAAAATCCTACTCGCCGCAGCTTACATTTTAAAGTAGCATGTGCTACACAAACACGATGACCAAGCAAGAAATGCAATGACATGAACAGATATTCGCGTACCGTTAATTGAAATTAAACATGACATACAAGCATGATGAAGGTGACGGATCTAGCTTCGTTGTCAAGCTAGATCAAGGGCGTTTAGGCAGCTATCCTTTCACTGCCTAGTCTCTTTTATGCTAAAACAAGTAAATGGCCTAAAGCATAGCCTCAAACCCTAAGTGGCAAGTTTCACTTGCCTAGCACTGAGGATGACGATCACGAAGGTTTGTCTCACGGACGCTAATCTACGGGGAAGTCGCTGTTAAGGAGAAACAACCATCAAACAACATCCATTTTTATTAGGGTTTCACAAAAATCACAAAACGGGTTATGAGAACATCAAAGGATCGATCACTACCTTAGGAAGCGGAAGAACGATATCGAGCAAGCACGGCGACGGAAGAACGATCCGGGAAACTAGGGTTCAGATCTGGAAATGGGGAGAAATTCTGGAGAAATGGGATTAAAAGGGGGGTTTGAAGAGGAACGGCGGCCTAAGGGAGATGCCGGCACAATGGGGGTGAGAGGGAGGCTTGGGGTGATGGAGATGGGTTTAGGATGATGGAGGAAGGGTTTGGGATTGAAGGGAAAACAATGGGGAAGAACTAGGTTTAGAGAAAAGAAAGAAAGAAAGAAGAAGTGATCGGAGTATTTATAGGGTGAACCGGCGGCTGCCCAGAAATTAGGGGTTCGACACTGATTAGTCGGTCAAAGAGCAACCTCTGACCGACTAGTTTGGGAACTAGTCGGTCGGTTGACCAACGCAGACCGACTAAGTGTAAACAGTAACTCCTGACGAAAAATAGGATTTAGATTTAGTCGGTCAAAGAACAACTACTGACCGACTAGTTTCTCATCTAGTCGGTCGACGAAGTTCTTAGACCGACTAAGAATGAATAGTACTTGGTATCAAAAATGATCATAGAGCTAGTTGGTTAAAGAACGATTGCTGACCGACTAGTTTGCAACCTAGTCGGTCGACAAACGTTCTTAGACCGACTAACGATAAACAGTAACTCCTGAATAATTATCAAAGCCCACTAGTCGGTCCATGAAGGTTTGCCGACCGACTAAATCGTCATCTAGTCGGTCGGTTCCCCTTCTTGTATCGGCTAACGTGCACTAAAAGTACCGAATCGAAGTGCGAAGTTCTAGGAAGATTCCTACGGCTTCTAGGATCACTCTAACTCTAAAATATGAGCAATTTGAAGTTCGTCACGAGTGACTTACTCCAAGATCAACGATTCTAAGGAAGAAGCTAGAAAATCACGACGAAACGATCGAAAATGAAAGCTACGGAGACGAAAACCACGCATAAGGAGAAAATCCACCAAAACATATTTATAATATAAATAATCCAGATACATGAAAAACCAGTCGTTACATCCTCCCCAACTTAAGAAAAATTCCGTCCCAACACTCACGTGTCCGGAAACAAAAGTGGGAAACGCTCTCGCATCACATCCTCATTCTCCCAAGTAGACTCCCCAGGCGAGCCATGTCGCCAGATCACCCTCACAAGATTGACAACCTTGTTCCGGAGTGACTTCTGACGCCTGTCCAGAATCTGCACTGGCTGCTGGTCATACGTCATATCAGGGTGAACGGTAATCTCCGAGAAATCCACAACATGAGATGGATCGCTAATGTATCGACGAAGCTGCGACACATGGAAAACATTGTGAACTCCTTCCAAAGATGGTGGCAAGGCTAAGCGGTAGGCTACCTCACCAACTCTCTCCAGAATGTCAAACGGTCCAATGTATCGCGGGCTCAACTTCCCTCGCTTCCCAAAGCGAATCACACCACGATTCGGGGAAATCTTCAAGAACACATGGTCGTCCGGCTGAAACTCCAAAGGATGGCGTTTAGCATCCGCCCAATGCTTAAAACGGTCCTGAGCAATCCTCAACCTCTCCCGAATGTTCCTGACAACCTCCACAGCCTCCACAATCATCTCAGGTCCCAACAACTCCCGATCACCAATGTCATCCCAACTCAATGGCGATCGACATTTCCTCCCATACAATGCAGCGAAAGGCGCCATGCCAATGGATGCCTGGAAGCTGTTGTTGTAAGAGAACTCCACCAAATGCAAATGGTCCTCCCACGAACCCTTGAAATCCAACATGCACGCTCTTAACATGTCCTCCAAGATCTGAATCGTCCTCTCAGACTGGCCATCCGTCTGCGGATGGTACGCCGTGCTGAAACTCAGACGCGTACCCAAACTCTTCTACAAACTCTGCCAGAACTGAGATGTGAACCTCGTGTCTCTGTCCGACACGATACTCACAGGGACTCTGTGAAGTCGCACGATCTGCTGTACGATTCACGTTACATCACTATCTAAAATAGGAAAGGAAATAAAACGGAGAGCAAAAGAATTTACCTCCATGTATCTCCTCGCTAGCGCCTCAGTGGACTGTCCTACTCGGAACGGAATAAAGTGCGTGGATTTGGTCAATCGATCTACGATCACCCAAATCGCGTCATTCTGCTTCGGACTCCGAGGTAGTTTAGTCACGAAATCCATAGTGATGTGTTGCCATTTCCACTCCGGAATCGGAAGCGGTTGTAGCAACCCTGCCGTACGCTGATGCTCTGCCTTTACTTGCTGGCAAACCAAGCACTTGGCTACACTCCGAGCCACACTCCTCTTCATACCATGCCACCAATAGTTTAGACGAAGGTCCTTGTACATCTTGGTCCCACCAGGATGCACAAAATACGACGAACTGTGTGCCTCCACCATCAACTCCTCTCTAATATCCCCAGCTGACACACACAATCTGGCTCCATACCTCAACGAGCCATCATCATGAATCAAGAAGTCAGTCCTCAGCCCGGCTTCCACCTGCTCCCGAATCTTCACCAGCTTTGGATCCTCGGCCTGGCCAGCATTGATCCGATCCACGATCGTCTACTGAATCTGCATACTCATCAACGGAGAAGCTTCTCCAGGAAGAACAATCTCCACACCAGACTCGCAAAAATCCTGCTGCAATCTCCACTGCGAAGTCAAAATCATCACCGCTGGAAGCCTACTCAGCGCATCAGGAACCACATTCACCTTGCCAGGGTGATACTGCAAATCAATCTCATAATCCGCCATGAGCTCCAGCCATCGACGCTGTCGCATGTTGAGCTCCTTCTGAGTGAAAATATACTTCAAGCTTTTGTGATCGGTGAAGATCTTCACTTTCTCACTCAGCAGGAAGTGCCTCCAAATCTTGAGCGCAAACACAACAACAGCCAACTCTAAATCGTGTGTCGGGTAATTCTTCTCATGAACCTTGAGCTGACGAGATGCATACGCCACAACATGCCCGTGCTGATGCAACACACAACCGAGACCCTTGCCAGAAGCATCGCAAAAGATCTCAAATCCACCGCTGTGATCAGGCACAACAAGAATAGGGGCAGTCGTCAACCTATCCCTCAGAACACCAAAAGCATTCTCACAATCACCAGACCAAACATAAGGTACATCTTTCCGCGTCAATCTGGTCATCGGCTCGGCGATACGGGAAAAGTCCTTAATGAAACGCCGATAGTAACCAGCAAGTCCAAGGAAACTTCGGATCTCAGATGCTGACTGCAGAACGGGCCACCCTCTGATGACCCTGATCTTCTCGGGATCCACTGAAATACCATCTCCTGTCACCATATGCCCGAGAAAAGCAACCCTGTCTAGCCAAAACTCGCACTTCGAAAACTTAGCATACAGCCGATGCTTCCTCAAAATCTCCAACACCGTCCTCAAGTGCGAGGCATGCTCTTCCTCCGACTTAGAATAGATCAGAATGTCGTCGATAAAGATAACGACAAACTTATCTAAAAAATCATAGAAGATCAGATTCATCAGATTCATGAAAACTGCGGGCGCATTGGTTACACCGAAAGGCATAACCACAAACTCGTAGTGCCCATACTTCGTCTTGAATGCTGTCTTCAGAACGTCTTCCTTCTTCACCTTCAGCTGATGATAACCACTCCTCAGATCCAACTTCGAAAACACCCTCGAACCTCCAAGATGATCAAAAATATCATCGATGCGAGGCAACGGGTATTTATTCTTCACGGTCACCGCATTCAGTTCCCGATAGTCCACGCACATGCGACGCGAACCATCCTTCTTCTTCACCAGCAGCACTGGTGCTCCCCACGGAAACACACTAGGATTGATATAACCCTTCTGCAAAAGCTCATCCAGCTGCTTCCGCAATTCCTCCAACTCAGCGGGTGCCATACGATAAGGCGCCTTCGAAATCGGTTGCGCTCCCAAAATAAGATCAATAGAAAATTATAAAGCTCGATCATGTGGCAATCCAGACATCTCCTCGGGGAAGACGTCATCAAAGTCCCGCACAACCGCTGGCCTCTCCAGCTCCATCTGCATAGCCACAATCTCCACCGGCCTGGCCCGAAATCTGACAGGACCAAGCGAACTGCTACCTCGGCTGAACTCAAATACTGGATGTCCGGGAATCTCGAACACCACCTTCTTCCTCCGACAGTCGATCGTAGCATAGAAGCTCGCAAGCCAATCCATCCCAAGGACTGCATCATAGTTGATGATGTCGTGGACAATGAAATCAGCGTTAAGCTCATGTCCACAAACCACCAACGGGCAAGAATCGCAACCAAGATGCACCGAGACCACGCCATTCCCTGTAACGATATTCCAACTCTTGGAAAGAGGGGACGTCGACAAGGAATGCTTCTCCACGAAGCTCTGAGAAATAATGCACATCGATGCACCTGAGTCAAAGAGGACTCGTGCAGGAAATGTGCAAACCAAAACCACACCTAATAAGCAATTTAACGGTCAAGCCCTAGTCTAGCAAACAATCATGTGCAAACAACCAAACATATTCTAACAATCAAAACTAGCTAGGAAAGTAACAACTAGATTGAGGATTACCTGCGATAACCTCATCCACAGCCTCGCTCTCCACAACGGTCATCAGAAAAGCCTACCTCCTCGGCTGCACGGCCCGCTGAAAAGCCTGCCTCTGCGGCACGAGAGCTGCTCCACGACCAGCAGGAACAGACGCTCTCTGCTGCAACGGCTGAGCCACAACAGGTGCCCTCCAAGGCTGCTTGATACTCGGACAATCCTTCAGAGAATGTGAAGCATCACTACAGCCCAAACACTGGCCCAAGAGCCTCCGGCACTGGTCCTTCACATGACCTGGCTTGCCACAATGATTGCAAGTGTTCAGAACAGGCCCACCTGGCCTCTTGAACTAAGCTGGCTGGTTGGGCCTGAATCCTGGCCTAACCACTGCTCTGGCCTACTCCATAGGCCTCTTCCCAGCTCCAGCAACATGTCCTCTCCTCTGGCTCAGGTTCAGCTCCTGCCTCCTCGCAGCAACCAGAACCTTCTGATAAGAGTCCAAATCAGAGGAAGACACAAAACTCTGAAGCTCCAAAGCAAGTCCCTGCAGGAACCTCTGAGCCCTCTCATCAGCTTCCTGCACCATCTTCAGTGCGAACCGACTCAGTCTGGTGAACTCTTGGTGGTACTGGTCCACCGTCAAGCTCCCTTGCTTCAGCTCAATAAAGCACTGCAGCATCTCCTTCCTAGCAGCCTTCGGAAAGAACTCCTCATCAAACCTGGACTTAAAGGTTGCCCAAGCTATCGGCTCCACCAGCATCTTCTCTTCTGCATCCCACTAGTTCCGAGCATTATCCTTGAGCTGCCTCTTCGCCAAATCAACCCATCCAGCCGGGCTGATCTTCACCATCTTCAAATTATCCTCAATGTTCCGAATCCACTCATCGGTAGCCAGAGGACCCTCAGACCCATCAAAATAAGCGGGACCCAGCTCCCGAAATTGCTTCGCTCCCGGCTCGGAGCGAGGGGCGTCTGGAAGTGCCCGAGCAGCTCGAGCAAGTGGAGCATTCTGGACTTGCAGGAGTATGCCTTGCTGAACCTGCATCATCTGAAGCATCATCGGCATCATCTCTCCATTGGTGGGCTCCCGCTCAGGCTCCTCGTCATGAGGGGGTGCACCACTACCACCACCACGGGTGAATCGCCTTCCTGCCATCTAATGAAACAGAAAACAAAACAATTAGACTCATAGCTTAGGACTCAGATGTCGAATTTTAGTTGTTGGACAATCTAATATTATTATCGTTGATCCGATAATTCACAGTTACAGAAAGTGAGACCTGCATGGGCCACCAACAAAACCTGTCACGCCCCGCTTCCCAAAGCTATGGAGGCGAGACGTGAGAAGGTCCGCACAGACATGGAGCTGTGAAGCCACACGCCTGATAAGCGTCAATTTAAAATTTCAAAGCAGGTCCTTGTAACTGCAAACGGAACAACAATAATCATAACAAGAAAGAGAGACTGATATATAAATAATCCACTCTCAGAAATTGTCCACAATAATATTCAACATCCAGAAAAGCCACCAGGCTAAAGGAAAGAGTCTAAAGGCCCAAAACATGGCCAACAAAACCACAACATAACAAAGTATAGGTGCTGTGCACCGACAACTACAGCAGTCTAAAATAAAAAGGAAAGCTCAACGAAGACACTAGGACTGGTCCCCGGTGTCCACGTACTCCTCCTCAGCAAACACGGGTTCTGACTCAGCGTCAGCAAACACCACGTCCTCTCCAACGAACTCTGGCTCAGGATCTAACATGTGTCACCCAAAAGAGAGAGGGGCACATGTCAGCAAGTCTTAAAGACCTGGACAAGGAAACTGAAAGTAAACTAACAACCTAACAGTTCAAGTAAGATGCAATGACATGACATTTAAGTATGATGCAACAGTTAAAAGGACAAGAAGGGACAAGCACGCACGATGTAGCAAAAGCTACTAAATCACTAAATCACGAATCACTTATCACAATTTTCACTTATCACGAATCACTTGTAACGATTTTCACTTATCACGAATCACTTGTCACGATTTTCACTTTGTGCTTAGAGTTTCCGTCTTTTGGCTAAAGTGGCTGATCGGGCCAACTCCTAAGCTCAAGCGACCATTTAACCCTACCCCTCCACGTGTATCGAGCGTTGGGATTAGCAACACACTATGCTCGCTTCTGGATCACGAGCCAGGAAGTGTATTTGGCATAGGGGTGCACCTAGCCTCAAGTCACGATGTAGGAGTCAAAATCCTACTCGCCGCAGCTTACATTTTAAAGTAGCGTGTGCTACACAAACACGATGAACACGCAAGAAAAACAATGACATGAACAGATATTCGCGTACCGTTAATTGAAATTAAACATGACATACAAGCATGATGAAGGTGACGGATCTAGCTTCGTTGTCAAGTTAGATCAAGGGCGTCTAGGCAGCTATCCTTTCACTGCCTAGTCTGTTTTACGCTAAAACAAGTAAATGGCCTAAAGCATAGCCTCAAACCCTAAGTGGCAAGTTTCACTTGCCTAGCACCGAGGATGACGATCACGAAGGTTCGTCTCACGGACGCTAATCTACAGGGAAGTCGCTGTTAAGGAGAAACAACCATCAAACAACATCCATTTTTATTAGGGTTTCACAAAAATCACAAAACGGGTTATGAGAACATCAAAGGATCGATCACTACCTTAGGAAGCGGAAGAACGATATCGAGCAAGCACGGCGACGGAAGAACGATCCGGGAAACTAGGGTTCAGATCTGGAAATTGGGAGAAATTCTGGAGAAATGGAATTAAAGGGGGTTTTGAAGAGGAACGGCGGCCTAAGGGAGATGTCGGCGCAATGGGGGTGAGAGGGAGGCTTGGGGTGATGGAGATGGGTTTGGGATGATGGAGGAAGGGTTTGGGATTGAAGGGAAAACAATGGGGAAGAACTAGGTTTAGAGAAAAGAAAGAAAGAAGAAGAAGTGATCGGAGTATTTATAGGGTGAACCGGTGGCTGCCCAGAAATTAGGGTTTCGACACTGATTAGTCGGTCAAAGAGCAACCTCTGACCGACTAGTTTGGGAACTAGTCGGTCGGTTGACCAACGTAGACCGACTAAGTGTAAACAGTAACTCCTTACAAAAAATAGGATTTAGATTTTGTCGGTCAAAGAACAACTACTGACCGACTAGTTTCTCATCTAGTCGGTCGACGAACATTCTTAGACCGACTAAGAATGAATAGTACTTGGTATCAAAAATGATCATAGAGCTAGTCGGTTAAAGAACGATTGCTGACCGACTAGTTTGCAACCTAGTCGGTCGACAAATGTTCTTAGACCGACTAACGATAAGCAGTAACTCCTGAATAATTATCAAAGCCCACTAGTCGGTCCATGAAGGTTTGCCGACCGACTAAATCGTCATCTAGTCGGCCGGTTCCCCTTCTTGTACCGGTTAACGTGCACTAAAAGTGCTGAATCGAAGTGCGAAGTTCTAGGAAGATTCCTACGGATTCTAGGATCACTCTAACTCTAAAATATGAGCGATTTGAAGTTCGTCACGAGTGACTTACTCCAAGATCAACGATTCTAAGGAAGAAGCTAGAAAATCACGACGAAATGATCGAAAATGAAAGCTACGGAGACGAAAACCACGCATAAGGAGAAAATCCACCAAAACATATATATAATATAAATAATCCAGATACATGAAAACCAGTCGTTACTTAATTCATATTCAATTGTGGATGGTAATGTGTTGGTTCCTAAAGATAATGCCACAGGTGGAGATCCTCCAGGTACAGGGGGAGGTCCTTCAGCTACTAAGAACCCAATAGATGTTGAGTACACTGCAGCGGATGTTTCTGATGTTCTTCCCTGTATTTTTGAGATTGGTGGCCCATCTTCTGTATGCCCTACGGAAAATGTCCGTATAGATGATCCTGATAATGTTGGTAACGAAGATGGGGCTGATGAAGACTATGAGGCTGAGTGGATGGATATGTATGTATGTATGTATACATATGTATGTATGTATGTATAGATACATATATACATACATATGTATACATGTATACATACATACATACATACATATGTATACATGTATACATACATACATACATATATATACATACATACATATAGGAAAATTTTCAAATGAGAACATTTTGCACCGTGCAAAAATGTTTTTAGTTTTTTTTTGAATTTTTTTTTTCAAAAATTGTTTTTTCCACCCTCATTATATGTTGTTATACCCCCCTCAAAAAATAATCGTTGAGAAATAATGTCATTTGGCAATCGATCAAGGCATTTCATCAAATTCGCACGTTTTGAGACCGTTAAATTTGTAACGGGTGGATGGGTGCTCTAATCCCCAACGGGTTCACCCATTATTTTCCCTGGGGTATATAATTATATGGATTAAACATCAAAAAAGGATTTTTTGAAATTTTTTTCAAAAAAGAGATAAAAATCTTTTCGCACGATGCGAAAAGCCTCTTTTTCGCAACCGAAGATCGCTTTATATGTATATATATATATGTATATATGTATACATGTATATATATATGTATATATGTATATATATATATGTATATATGTATGTATATGTATATATGTATATGTATATATATGTGTATGTATATGTAGATATATGTATATATGTATATGTATATGTATATATGTATATGTATATATATGTGTATATATATGTATGTATATGTATATAGGTATATGTATATATATATGTATATGTATATATATATGTATGTATATGTATATATGTATGTATATGTATATATGTATGGTAGCCCACGAGAGGGTGTCCCAGTGGTAAGTCATTCCGCTCCAAAGCCAAGGGGTGCGGGGTTCGAGGCCTATGGCCGCCGTGACTTGGTAATTATTGTGGAATTTGTTGTGGAATTATTTACCCTGGGGCTACATCTCCCCTCTCGGACTTACCCGGGGGCCGTTGGGGGCACGACGGTTTCCCCCCAGTTAGCCTTACCCTCCTAAGCCGAAGGCGGGGGGAGGGGGTTGGGGATTTTTCTGGGTTGTCATATATATATATACATATATATATATATATACATATATCTATATATATAGACACACACACACACACACACACACACACACACACATATATATATATTGTAAAGGGGTCCTAAGGTGCCTCCTTAGATTCAATCTAAGGAGGCACCCCCATTTCTCCCCATCTCCCATATTTTTTGAAATGTTTTTTCATGGGATTGTTGTTCACCTTATGGATGATCAACATACCAAATTTCAAGAGATTCCAATACTTTTTGAGCCCCCATCTACCCCTTGCAACTTTCGTGGGGGTTTCAGCACGTTTTCATACCGTTGAAGTTGTAAGGGGTAGATGGGGGCTCAAAAAGTATTAGAATCCCTTGAAATTTGGTATGTTGATCATCCATGATGTGAACAACTACCCCAGAAAAAACATTTCAAAAAAAATTTGTAGGAGATGAGGGGAAATGAGGGCGCCTCCTTAGATTTCATCTACGAAGGCACCTTAGCTCCCCATTTTGTTTTACTCTCATTCCTTTTGCCGCAGTGACTTGGTAATTATTGTGGAATTTGTTGTGGAATTATTTACCCTGGGGCTACATCTCCCCTCTCGGACTAACCCGGGGGCCGTTGGGGGCACGACGGCCACCCCCCAGTTTGCATAGTCTCGGCCGGGCTTTCGCCTTACCCTCCTAAGCCGAAGGCGGGGGGAGGGGGTTGGGGATTTTTCTGGGTTTTCAAAAAAAAATTATGGGTAAAAGGATCCTAGGGTGTCTCCTTAGATTCAATCTAAGGAGGCGCCCATGTTTTCTCCCATCTACCACAGTTTTTTTGAAATTTTTTTCATATATACATATATATACATATATACCTATATACACATATATACATATATACATATATACATATATATCTATTATATAAAAGAGGGATGTTATCAAGAGAAATTGGATAAGATAATTTGTACATGAGAAATTGGATATCTATATTATAAAAGAGGGATGTTATCAAGAGAAATTGGACAAGAGATATTGGACAAGAGAAATTGGATAAGAGATATCTATATTATAAAAGAGGGATGTTATCAAGAGAAATTGGACAAGAGATATTGGACAAGAGATATTGGATAAGAGATATCTATATTATAAAAGAGGGATGTTATCAAGAGATATTGGACAAGAGAAATTGGATAAGAGATATCTATATTATAAAAGAGGGATGTTATCAAGAGAAATTGGATAAGAGATATTGGACAAGAGAAGTTGGATAAGAGATATCTATATTATAAAATAGGGATGTTATCAATAGAAATTGGATAAGAGATATTGGACAAGAGAAATTGGATAAGAGATATCTATATTATAAAATAGGGATGTTATCAAGAGAACACACGCTTAATTGATATCGCTCAATTAAGAGGACACACGCTTAATTGATATAATTTCTTTCCAATCCTGTTTTAATGGTAGTTTACAGTAAACATTGGGCGGAAACATACAGATAGCAACACAATTCCCTAAGGTTAGATTTTCTTTGATATGGTTGTATAGGAAAGATAACAAGCTACCTTTCTGAATGCCAAAAAGAATGATCTCCCATTTGAAAAAAAATGTCTTAATTGGAGGAATAAAAATGCATTTGGGAGATGATTATCATGTCACCATTTCACCCGTGCACTGACTGTCCTCCTCGGTTTCGCACTCGGGAGACGACCTTCGCCGTGCCCTATGGGCACGGGTTATGACTAGTCTATTATATAAAAGAAGGATGTTATCAAGAGAAGGTGGATAAGAGAATTTGGATATCTATCGATTATATAAAAGAGGGATGTTATCAAGAGAACTTGGATAAGAGAATTTGGACATAAGAAATTGGATAAGAGAATTTGGATATCTATTATATAAAAGAGGGATGTTATCAAGAGGAATTGGATAAGAGAATTTGGACATGAGAAATTGGATAAGAGAAAATATAAGAGATGAGATTTTGAGGGATAAGAGAGGAGGTGGGGAATTTTGCACACTTCAGCCTTTTTCAAAACATATATTATACAAATGAGTGATGTGGGCCGTGTTTGTCACAGTCACAAGTTGGCTATGAAAAACGCTTGGCCAGTGGTGCTCCATCTCATCTCTATGGGCCCAATGGGGGTGACATTGTAGGCTTAGTTTTGGGTGGGTTTTGGGGGAGTTGGTTTGGGGTGTCTTTTTTGCGCTTCGATCCATGCTTTTCCTCCTTTTGCAACCCCCCGATGCTCCTCTCACACACTCTCACGCTTTTTTCGCTTTAGCCCCCGCTTTTCTCTGCATTTGCACCGGGGCGACGACTGCTTCCGTGCCCTCTGAGCACGAGCAATTTCTAGTACATACTGGTCGGAGCCCGGATACACGTCCCGGGCACGCGACTCGCTAGTCTTACCGCAAGCGCACGGTGTAGTGGCGAGCGGGTATCGAACACAGGGAGGCCTAATGACAGTGTCTTCTTCAGTCAACCTGGCTATAAGAATGGTCGAGAAATGTTCGCAGTAATGCGGTCACAGTCGTTCAATTATACGAAAGAAATAACAAATTAATAAAGATGTCTAGGGATAGGGAATCCCCGCTACTTGCCGTATCTCATCATTGTGATTCGTAGGTTTAACAATTGCTAGACTTGAAATTCGGGTGAACTAGTTGCAACTAAATGTAGAACCAAGCTCACGCTCTCGCACTATTGCCGGTCTATAGCAAACCTAGGGTAGGGTCCAATCTCTTGCAAACCCCTAACCTAGGCAAACTAGCGTGAAGAACAACATCATCGTTCAATCGTATCTCGAGCCCACTCTCGTGAAAACTCGAGCTACGACCTAGGTTGGGATAGTTCCTACCCGTCCAATCTCTTGCAAACGGGTATTGGTATAGAATTACAATTGAAAACCCTAGTTTCGGTCCAATCTCTTGCAAACCGATTCCGGAGAAATTCAATCGCAACCCAATTCGAATTTCTAGGGCTTCTTATCGAGTTGGGATCCAATCTCTTGCAAATCCCAATCGGTATGAATCCCTAGCTATTCGTATTAAATCAATCCCAAACTAACCCTAATCAATTCTAGCAATAATTTAACCAATTCATCACAAATTAGAAATAGGGTTCGTAGGGTTCATCCTTACGCCCTAAGACGATAAAACTACTCACAATTCATAATGGAATGCAATAGAAATTCACAATCAAAATCAATAGAATTCATAGCAATATTCAAAATATCAATAAAAATGGAGTTTTTGCGGGAGATAGAGACAAACCAATGAAGAACAAAAGAGCATCCAACAAATCAACACTTTTCTCTCCTCCCTAAAAGCTAAATCTAATTCCTAAAAAGTAATCTAAAAAAGGGCTGCAAAAAGTCCTGAAAAAGCTCCCTAAACTAGGTTATAAACTGGGGTTAAATACCCCCAAAATCGCCCAAAAAATCCTGACGAAATGCCCCTGCGCAGCCTCAAAATTGCAGTTTACGCTACAGGCAGCGCGGCTCACTCGGCCGAGTGACAAATGTCACTCGGCCGAGTGAGAGACCCTGACAGATTCCAGAGAGTTGGGGGTCTTGGGGGTCGTCTCCTCGGGAGTCACTCGGCCGAGTGACCTTTCTTCACTCGGCCGATGGGCGTTCTTCACTCGGGCGGACGGTCGTTCGTCACTCGGCCGAGTCGGTCTTTGGGGCTGACTGACGGATTCCAGAGAGTTGGACATTTTTGGTTGCCGTCGTCTTGGCTTCACTCGGGCGAGGGATGACGCGGTGCTCGGCCGAGTGGTATGGCGATGCTCGGCCGAGTGCACGCTGATATTAGCTTTGTTGCGTGTCCGATCTGGCCGGCCGAGCGGGCTGTCTATGCTCGGCCGAGTGACTCCTTCACTCGGCCGAGTGGCATGCTGAAAATGCCCATTCTTCGTATTTTTGCCTCCTCGTCGCTCCTACGACGTTCTTTCTTCTTACACTCCTATCCAATCGCAGAATACCCCTCAAGAGAGTCGTCGGTGACACTCCGGAGTGGGTGCATCTCAGAATCACTCCAAATCGCTCCAAATCTCCTGAAATACGACAAAAACAACAAATCGTGAAAAGCATCGCAATATTGTCGAATAAACGTGAAAAAAACGATTTGAGCGATCTAAATGGCATGCAAACATGCAGAAAAAAGGTGTAAAATACGGAGTGATCAAAATCCCCCAAGCTTACTCGTCCTCGAGGAAGATGAGTAAAAAGCGAACCTGGTGGATAAAGATAAAGAAAACGATGGAGAAATGGAAAATGAAAAATGAAAAACAAAGTAGAAAACGAAGAGGGAAGTTGCTAGATCATTTTTCTCAGGACGTGGGTTTTGCTTACTCATATAGCATGCATCGAATATAAAACACATGTCAAAGACTTTTATTTTGATATCATAGTATAATGGTGTATTTGAAATAGAAAACCCAAGAATATCAATATAGCATGAAAAATGGATTAATTCTAAGATTAACATCGTCTGAAGCATCTAAAGCGGTATACAACATCGTAGATCACACACTTTTCAATTGAATGCTTTCTATAAGGAGTATGAGAGATATCACACGATAGAGTAGTAAGAATAGAAAAAGTGTGGTTTTCATGAAATGAATGCTAAGCGTAGATTTCTGGATTTCGTGAAACTTTAGCAATCTCATCGAGTATAAAATATTACTTAGCCTAGGTTGTCATGCACCGTCAGGTAGTCACTCTCTCACACATCATTGGATTCTCTCCCCCAAGCTTATCTATAAGCGTGGTGGCATGTACAAATCAATATTTACATCCCCGTTTCCTATGAAGCTCCAAAAGTCAAAGAAAACAAAAATAAAAGCAAAAGAGGGAAGAAAGAGAGAAAGGATATGAGATGGGATCGTTTTCGAACTTCTTTTCTCTTTTCTTTTCTTTATTCTCAAATCTTTTTCTTTTTATTTTTTTTTCTCTTTTTTTTCCACATATACACAAATGATCCCAAATCAAAGAGAAGGATATACAAGTATTTTTTTCTTTGGGTTTTGGGGAATTTGGAGCATGTGATATAATAACGGGGGAATGCCAATAATAGAATTGCTAAGGGGAGATTCACCAATGAATATAAAATAGAGAAATTATGTTCAAGATATGTGGAGAAAGGAATAAATGTATCTCTCAGTTCACTCTATAGGACGTGCATGACAACTTCAGCATGGTAATATAATCTACTCAGTTTAATCTGAAAAAGTAAACTAGTCCAGATTTATCAATGCTAGCAAACATTCAATCAACCTGAAGTGAAGCGTACAAAATATGCAATAAGAAGTGATATGAGAAAAGAAAGCAGTACTCCAGATATAAGCATCAATGCGTGAATCTTGGTGTGTTTTCTACGATAGCATACATATGAATCATCAGACACCAGCTAATAATAGAATTTCATCCATTTTCATACAGCAAAAGAGGGTGGGTTACTATTTCTAAAATGCAAAGCAGAACATAGCATATGATATCAGAAATAAAAAGCTATGACACGACAAATATAGCATGCATATAGAGAAAAGCTAACACCACGTCGTCATCATCACAGAAAAATCATCTCTAGCAGGAGATGAAAGAAATAAAGACAAAAGAAAATAAAAACTATTTACAATGCAGCACCCAAAGAAAATAAGAAAAACATGATGCATGGTAAAAAAATGAAAAAGTGATGAAAAAGGGGTGTAAAAGCGGAAAAACGCAAAAAACTAAAAATAAAAGGTGATAAAAGCAAAAAAAACGTGAGAACTCACTCCCCCAAGCTAAAGTGCACAATGTCCTCAATGTGCGACGTGTGGCACACCAAAAGACGTGAAATGGGTGGGGGGTGGGTATGCATGCATGATAAAAAGAAATAAAAATAACAAAATGAAAATATAATTTGGATGTGATGCATGCAAGGATAAGAGTGATGCAGATATGTGTGTGTCACCAAAAATACTCTCCCTCACTCCCGAAAAAGGATATAGAATGATATGATCAAAATGGGGACAAAAATAGTGAGGGGAGGAGGGGTGGGCAAAAATCATCAGGACCAAGCAGAGAATGGGCAGCATAACGGCAAAAATATCAATGGCATCAAGGGTGTGCCTAAGCTGGTGGTGCTGCGCCATCTCCGTCCTGAGGCGGAGGCGGAGGAGGAGGAGGTGGTGGCTGGGTAACAGTCTGCTGAGTGGGTGGTGGTGGTTGTGGCTGGGTAACAATCTGCTGGGTGGGTGGTGGTGGGCGTGGCAGTCGCTCGAGGATCTGGGTCAGGAAAAAAGTGAATACCGGGAAGTAGCTCGAGGCGGTGCTACATGGCGGTGACTGTGGAAGACAGAGCCCTAAAATCACCCCTGAGTCCACTCATCGCCCCCTCAAGAGCTCGAACGCTCTGAACTAAGGCGTCAGGGGGTAGTGGAGCGAAGGGACGGACAAGTCTAGGCTGAACAGGTCGGGGCTGTTGGATACGGGCGGTGTAAACAATCGGGCCAGTAGGCATGTATGGAAAGGGGGATGTGCTCACTAGTGGATGCCCAGCCTCAGTGCGAGGCTGGGACGCAGGCTGGTGTGCCCAGCCTCAGTGCGAGGCTGGGACACAGGCTGGTGTGAGGTGGAAGCAGCTGCAATGGAAGTGGAAGACAAGATCAGCGACGAGGCAGCAAGAGAGGTCAGTGACACAGACGTGGGGACAGACGTCACGACACTCTCGGATAGGACGGCTGCCGTGGAGGTAGAAAGATCGACCGCTTGGGAGGAAGTGAATGGAACAAAAGGTGATCTCCTAGCAGAGATCAAAGTGGATAGGGTCTCCACGACAGAAGCGAACGAAGACTCACCGCTCTCAACAATAGAAGGTGGACGCTCGGGAAGCAAAGAGGTGAGGGGCTCAACCGACAGGGGCACAGCAGTGGTGGGGGTGGTGGTAGAAGTGGTGGAAGTGGAGGACGACTCAGCAAGTGTACTCCCGACACCGACAGAAGTGTGGACAGAGGTGTCGGGAGCGGCAGAAAGTGCAGGCTCAGGCTGAGGGATCACATGGTCTACGCCTGCAGGGGGTGCCTGCTCAGACTCCTCGGCCTCAAGCACGTAGGCGGCAGGGATCAGGAGATCCATCGCCGGTAGCCAGGAGATCCATCGCCGGTAGCCAGTCCTCGTGTGTTGGTCCTATGTGTGTCCGAGCGGGGCTCGGGAGGATCATGTAGTCAGCACCGAAGGGACCGAGCAACCATACCCAGTGCTGCTGGCCGTGGGGACGAAGCATCTTCATCCGGGCCATGACGTCTATCGAAAGTGAAGTGGGGCCCGAATGTCGACACAGGTCGGCCGGAAGGTCCTCGCCGGTCATCAGGGCTAGTAGGGTGATCAGGCCGCCGCAACATATCGGGGAGCGAGCGCCCATCGATACTATGATGCGGTCCAAAAACCAGCTAGCGACGTCAATCTCAACGGCGGGGACCATCGCAACACCATCCCTATCCAGAACTCTGGAGCGAGTCATCGCGTAGAGCATATAGAGCTCAGGCGTGGACATCGTCACAGGCTCGTACCTCGCTAGAAAGGTGGTCTCCATAAGGCACTGGGGTATGCGGAGGCAGGGGTGGACTATGGCCGAGGCCTTGGCCCTACTAGGGTCAAAGGCGTGTGGTAAACCCGTGATCCTGGCCCAAAAGGCGTGGGAATCGAAAGATGGGGGAGGGATGTGTGTGGGGGCGTAGGCTTGGTCGGGCGCGGGGACTGCGGGCCACTGAAAGAATGCTCTAAGCATATCGAGAGTGATCCGACACTCTCGATCCATGAGTCTAAAGGAGCATCCCTCATCGGTCCGGGTGATCGAGCTAAGTACCTCGAGTGTCGGATGGACGTAGGTGTCCGCCGACACAGACAGAAAATCTCGCCAACCCACGTTGTCGTACAACGTGAGCATCCCCTCAAGTACCCCCAGGCGGTCTAGGTCTGCTAAATGAGTGAACCTGGAGGGTACTATTGGGCGTTGGGCGATATGCTCAAATCGGACGCGCTGTGCGTCGTCTCTGAACGTGATGCCCAGCGGCCTGACGGCTGGAGCCGGTGTTGGCTGTGCGTGAATGGGATCGGCTGGAAGTGGCTGCGGGTGGATGGGGTCAGCTGGAAGTGGCTGTGTGGGGGTGAGGTGGTGAAGGTGGAGGGGAGTCCTCCCTAGCGTGGGAGGGGCCGGGCTCATCCGTCCGCTTTCGCTTGTCGGAAGCTCCCCGAGTGCGTGGCCGTGTTCGGGGCGGCATGTGTGCCCCGAGTGCTCACCCAACTAATGAAAAATGTGGCGTGCTAATAAAATGGAACGAAGGTACCTGAACACGTCACGAGAGCAAAATAGCAGATAAGTGCGAAGACGCCGCCTCCACGAAGCCAATAGCGCGTCCGAAAGCTCCCCTAAGCTCCCCCAAGATAGCCTGTGCAGCAAACAATGATATCAGCGTATAAAATTCAAAAATACTTGGGGGAGATGGGGTATAACAGATAAGTAAAGAAATCGATTTGAGTTAGGGGCTCAATGGGTACTCGGATCGTCAAAAATGGGGAGAAAAAGAGATTTTACGTGAAATAGGGGACCACCGGAGCTTGGCCGGTGGTGAGGAGGGTCGCCGGCGGTGGGCGACGGTCAGGCGATGTGTCGCCGACGGTGGCGCGGTGAGCGGTGGCAGCGACGAGGTGATTCGGGTGAGGGATGGGCTGTCGCAGGCGATGGAAGTCGAAAGATCACGGGGCTCGGGCGTGAATTAGATTTTGGGCGTTTCGAAAATCGCGCTGACCCCACAGCTAATTATATATCGGTAGTTACGACTCGGCCGAGTGACTATGTTGCTCGGCCGAGTGACATAACGAAAAATGAGTTTTAAATTTCTCCCCGTCACTTACGACTCAGCCGAGTGTCTTTGCCACACTCGGCCGAGTGGAGAAAGTCCATTCGGCCGAGTGGCATAAGCTACTCGGAAATTTTCGCCCTAGGAGGGTATCAGTTTCACTCGGCCGAGTGAAGAAATATACTCGGCCGAGTGGCAGTTTATACTGAAATCACAAAAAAGACAGAGAGTTGGGTATAGCAGACTTCCCTCGTTGGTGCGCCACTCGGGCGGACGGCTTTCTTTGTTCGGTCGAGTGACTATGGTACTCGGCCGAGTGAGGCTCTGTTTCTTGCTTCGGGGCTCTGTTTTGGCTCTACTCTCTGTTTTTCTTCCTCCAGGTGGTTTCTTCCTCCTCCTAAGCCTCGAGCGCATTCCTGGAGCGCTCTTCTTCGCCTCGGTCATCCTCCATATGATAGATATCCTTTCCTCCTCCTCCTGTCAAAGAAAATAGGACCCGTTGTCACAATTTTTCGGGCAAACGACTCAAAAACACTAATAAAGTCTAAAAAACTAAAATAGAAATAATGCGATAACCGTCGGGTTGCCTCCCGACAAGCGCTCGTTTAAGGTCTTGAGCTCGACCCCTTTGAATTTTCAATTTAGCGCGGGTTGTTGGGTGCATATGAGATGCACCCGTCGAATTTTCCGGGAAGACCGCTCGGATTTGGATCATGGTGGTGTGTGGTCTTCCTCAGTGCCCCTTCGTCACTGGCAATGTTGGGGGGTGGCTCCCCCAAGCTAGAGCTTGTTCCGGTCTTCGACTTACCGGTGACACCGATCGTCGTATCGGTGGAGCTTTTTTCGGAGTCCTCAACTTTGAGAGCTTGCAGAGCTCCCGAATTCTTGCGACATCATCGTCACCATCATCAATCGCCATGGAGATATCGGGGGAGTGCTCCATCTTCTCTTCCTTCGCCAAATCTAGGCCTTCTTCGAAGCTATCTTCGTGGGGTGCGCCGATGGAGTGGGGGATCGCCTCTTCGATGACCTCGTCGAGGAGGTCCATGTAATCTAGCTCCTCATGATACGGCATGTGCTTCATTGCCTTCGGTATATGGAGCTCCACTTCGATGTTGCCGACGTTCAAGGTAAGAGTCCCCTCCCGCACATTGACGATGACACCGACAGTGGCGAGGAATGGGCGTCCAAGTATGAGCGATGTATCGCCCTCCTCCTTGATGTCCATTATCAAGAAATTGCATGGCAAACATATGCCCCCCCGGAACTTGGAGTGGGATGTCCTCTGTGATCCCAACCGGCCTTGTAATCCGCCCGTCCGCTAGTTGAATCCGCATGTCGGTAGGCTTTAAATCCGTGCCGGTATTCAACTTCCGGAACATGGAGAGAGGCATGAGGATAACACTAGCCCCCAAATCCACCAATGCTTTTTGTAGGGGGACGCCGCCTAGAGTGCAAGGAATCTAGAAACTCCCTGGATCCTTAAATTTGGCAGGCTCCTTTTCCCTCTTTGTGAACCAAGTCCCTTCCTCCGCGAGCATGATCTTCTCCTTCCTCTTTCTTCCCGTAATCAAGTCCTTTAAGAACTTGGCGTAGGATGGGATTTCCACTATAGCGTCGAGGAAGGGGATATTGAGGCTCACCCCTCTCAAATACTCGAGAAACTTGGCTAGCCATTTCTCCATCTTGGCTCTAGCTAGCCGTTGAGGGAAGGGCACCGGTGGCATAAATCGGTGCTCATCAATAAGCTCCTCCATTCTAGATTTCACTTCTCATTGCGGCTCCTCTTTTTCAACTTCAATTGTCGGCTCTCTCTCTTGTAGATTCTCCACCACGGGTTCCTTGATTTGGGTCATGGGGGGAGTGGTATCCTTCCCTCCTCTTGTTGTAACCGCAACGACCACATTGATATGGCCGGTGTTGCCCCGTGGATTTGGCTCGGGTTGAGCCGGCAATTGTTGGTTGTTTCTATTGAGCAAAGCAAGTTGCTCCCCAATTTGAGCGACGACGGTGGCGAGAGAATCTTGTCCCGCCTTCAACGTGGCGTTAATCTTTCTTTGTTCCGCCATAAACTCATCCACCTTAGCTTCAAAATCCAAACGTTGTTGAGCTTGTGGAGGGTTGGGATTTCTCCACCCTTGATTATACCCGGGTGGCCTATAAGGTCCCACTTGTTGCCTTTGTGGAAAGTTTTGTTGCGGTGGCCCCCGTGGTGGATAATTAGGTTGTGGTGGTGGAGCTTGGGCTTGAGGAGGTTGTTGAGGCGGGGGGTTCAAGGCACCATCATTATTAGCATAAGAAAAGCCCGGATGGTTTCTAGCGGCCGGATTGGCCCAATATCCAGAATTCTCCGCGACATATTGAATTTGCTCCAAAGCTCTTTCTCCTTGCTCTCCTCCTACATATGGCTTGGGATTGGTCTTGCCAATCGCTCATATGATTTATCGGCGTGGATGTAGAAGGGGCTCCTTGAGGCTCCGTAATGAATTTCTCCAATCTCTCCACTACCTTATGGAGAGAATCAAATTTGTTGGCTAGCTCCGCGACGGCCTTGGCCTCATAAATGTTAGACGGCTTCAAGGAGGACGAAGAGTGTCCTCGCTCATCGCCCTACTGTTGGTTATTCGAGGCCATCTCCTCAAGAAAGGCCGTAGCTTCATCGGGAGTCTTTGACAAAATGGCTCCATTTACGGTGGCATCAATAATCTACTTCGTGCCCGGTTGGAGTCCATTGTAGAAAGTGTGGACAAGCTCCCAATCCTCAATGCTATGATGTGGGCATTGATGTTGCAAGTCCTTGAAGCACTCCCATGCCTCTTAGAGAGTCTCCTGTGGTCCTTACTTGAAGGACATGAGAGCACTTCTTATCTTCACCGTCTTGGAGGGCGGGTAAAATTTGTCGACGAAGGCACTCGCCAATTCATCCCAAGTGGTGAAGATTCCTTCAGCTTGCGTCCTCAACCAATATAATGCCTTGTCCTTGAGTGTGAAATGGAAGATGCACAGTCTGATAGCATCTACGGAGATGCCCGACATTTGGAAGGTGGCACATTTTGATAGGAAGAGCTGGATGTGGTAATGAGGGTTTTCATGGAAGTTCCCATGAAAAGGATCTTGTTGCATAAGAACCACCAATCCGGTCTTCAACTCGAAATTTTTGTCAGCCGCCAACTCCGGCATGGCTATGGACGAGGTCGTGGAAGAAGTCTTAGGCCGAAGCCTATCTCTTATGAAAATGATCGTCGCCATTCGCTCCGCCAATTCTTCGGGTGTCTCAGGATGGGTCATAAAATTTCCTTCCGTAACGGGTCTCCTCTCCGCTCGAATCCTCCTCAATGTACGCTCGATCTCCGGATCGTATAGTATTTCTTCGGGGTTCGCCGAGGATCTCGTGTACATGCAAGGGAAAACAAAGTTTCAAAGAAATAGTTAGCACAACGGAAGGGCAAAATAAAAATAGAAATAATAGAACAAAAAAGAAAAATAGCTAGGTAGGTAGAATCAAACACTATTGCCTCCCCGGCAACGGCGCCAAAAACTTGGTCGGAGCCCGGATACACGTCCCGGGCACGCGAATCGCTAGTCTTACCGCAAGCGCACGGTGTAGTGGCGAGTGGGTATCGAACACAGGGAGGCCTAATAACAGTGTCTTCTTCAGTCAACCTGGCTATAAGAATGGTCGAGAAATGTTCACAGTAATGCGGTCACAGTCGTTCAATTATACCAAAGAAATAACAAATTAATAAAGACGTCTAGGGATATGGAATCCCCGCTACTTGCCGTATCTCATCATTGTGATTCGTAGGTTTAACAATTGCTAGACTTGAAATTCGGGTGAACTAGTTGTAACTAAATGTAGAACCAAGCTCACGCTCTCGCGCTATTGCCGGTCTATAGCAAACCTAGGGTAGGGTCCAATCTCTTGCAAACCCCTAACCTAGGCAAACTAGCGTGAAGAACAACATCATCGTTCAATCGTATCTCGAGCCCACTCTCGTGAAAACTCGAGCTACGACCTAGGTTGGGATAGTTCCTACCCGCCCAATCTCTTGCAAACGGGTATTGGTATAGAATTACAATTGAAAACCCTAGTTTCGGTCCAATCTCTTGCAAACCGATTGACGTGCATTTATTTTTCATATAATTGCGCACGTTTTCTCCCGTGTTTTTCCATTATTTACCGCTGTCTTGTATTCGTTTTCTCGTGTTTTCTCGTTTTCTTTCACTTTTCCGTGTTTTTGGTATTTTGCAGGAATTTCTAGCATTTGGGACATAAAACGATGATATAATGAGTCCCCAGAGCAACGAGAGGAGTCACGCGCGATCCAGAGGGTCAAAGCGATGAAGATTGATATTCCTCAGCCCTCAACCGATCGGGTGGACCAGTCACCCGATCGGTTGGTGCACGCGTATCCTACCCGGGTGGCAGCTGAAGAAGAATAGCAGCTCACCCGATCGGTTCAGCGATCGGGTGAACCGACAGAGCTCTCTGTCATTTGGGCTGAATTCCAATCGATCAGGTGACCTATCACCCGATCGGTTCACCTGTAACGAAATTTTCTAAGAGACGACCCGGACAGCTCAACCGACCGGTTCGTGGACCGTTTGAATCCGACAGAGCTCTCGGCCAATTGGAGCGCAATTCCAACCGATCGGGTGACTTATCACCCGATCGGTTCACCTGTAGCTGCAATTCCTCATTTGGTGAACCGACTGAGCCACCCGCTCGCCTCAGCGCCTGGTTGAAGATTTTCGAAGCTCTCACCCGATCGATTGACTCATCAACCGATCGGGTGGCGATTTTTCTGCGGGTTTGGACCCGAACCATTAGGGTTTCGAAGTGGGGCTATAAATACTCGAGGCTAGCTGACTTGAGGAGTCTCTCCTCTAGTTTTAAGGGCTTTTTCAGCCCCTTTGTTGGGAGGCTTAGGGTAGATTAGATTAGGTCTTTGCTCAATAAATCTTGTACCGGATTGTTGGATTCGAATCAAGATAAGTATTTCTTTCTCTTGTTTTCCATTATTTTGTGTTGTATTTGTTTTGCTTCATGATGATTGTTTGTATGTCTTTTGTGTTGGTTGTTTATATGTTTTTCATCATGGAGTAGTATTGATGAACCCTAATACGGGTTAGAGTAGGATTGATGCTTGGGTTGTTTCATTTGACTTGGTTGCATGGCATGTGTTCGATGAAATGCGTCAATGGGGATTTCTAGCAATCTGGGTCCAATGCGTACGACGACACACTAGTTGTGTTGGGGGTTGGGGTCCGGTGCTTGTCCAGTCAAGATCCGCTTCGATGTATTGCTAGAAATCACATTTGACCTATTTGGCCATTAGGGTTACGCGGGGGTGTTTCATTGTCATTGGCGGGAGAAAGACCGCCTCTGACCGTCGGGCCAAGGGGGAATAAACTTGGCGATTGACTCCCTAGCCACAGCTCACGCCCCTAGTGTTGACATCGAGTCCTCGCGCGTGGGAACGGCTTGGACGAAGTGTTGGGAGTTATCATTGTGGCCTTAATGCTCCCGGTTGTGGAAGGTGTTAATGGACATGGGAATGCCCACCGTCTGGAACCGGGTAGGCCTAGCGTGCTTGGCACCGACCGGAATATCGGGCCATGGACGCTAGGTATCACCTTTTGGGGCAATGTCTCACCCTGGGTCAAGTCAAATGTCAAGTGTCATGAGTGCTCTAGCATGTGTTAGCGGGGATTCATTCTGTGTCATTTTCATTTCTTTCTTTTATTTCTACACTTCACCCATATCATCCGCGTAGCTAGTAAACAACCTAGGCGAGGCTAGTAGCCATTCAAGCCATCCACCTCCCTGAGTTCGATAAACCCGCACCCTACACTAACCGTGCACTTGCGGTAAAACGACACCGCGCCCATACCGTAAACGGGGCGCCGGTCAAGTTTTTGGCGCCGTTGCCGGGGAGGCGTTCGGTTTGATATTAGCTTAGCTTGGGTTCGTTAGACTATGTAAAAACAAAATAATAATAATAAATAAATACAATAAACAGATCCTTTCCTTACCACCATTATAAATTTGTGCTATTCTTTGTACAACTGACGCGCTTGTCGTAGCCAAAATTTTTGCTTTCAGGTGAATTATGTGGATGCCCGATGGATCGTACATCGGAAATTTTGATGCTTATATGCCATACGGTGCTCAGATGGGAGGATATGAGAATTATCCGCAGGTCGTGGCGGTTTGCGAATCTTGTGGGATGCAGGGACACACGGCCATCCATTGTCAATTCATTGCCCAACCCTACACCCCACACTCATATACCCACGACCTACATCAAGAATCCTCCCATCCTTACCCCCAAAATTTCACACCCCATCCTCCACCAAAATCGAGCCTTGAATTATTCTTGGAAAACTCCATTGCAACTCAGATGCGCTGGATATCACCACCACTTCTCCCACCAATGTCTGACCTTGAATTGTTATTAGAAGACAATATTTTAAACCAAGGCCAGATGACTCCACCACTTCCACTTCCACCACATGCGCCTGATCTTGAGTTGTTAGTGGTGAATTCCTTTGTAAATCAAGGCCCGACAACACCATCACCCTCATCTCCACCTCGGAAATCTATCCTTGAGTTATTGATGGAGGATTCCATGATAGCGCAGAGCCATGTGGATTCACCAATTCCATTTTCGCCGATCACTTCTACTTTTGGGGGTGAAGCAGTCGTGTCTCATACATCATCGATGACTTGCACCACGGAAGGTAACTCTTATGGTTTACAATTTGAAAATTTTAATATGAGTCCCCTTTCCCATGCAGGTACAATTTTTGAGACATACGGCATCAAGGAGCCCATGGAGGATGTCCATATCGACGAGGAGGGAGAGCATGGAGCCGTGAACATCATGACTCATTCTGTGGAGCCTCATGCTCCCTTGCCTCTACCACTACATCCATCGCTCACCCTCACTCCACCAGAGGCATCGCATCCACTAGCGCTTACTGCTCCCACTCAGGGAGATCTTTTAGACCCTATTTCTGAATCTCATATCACATTCCCCATATTTTTAGATTCAGATACTACTGACATGGCATACCCTCCAAAGGATCCAAATTCACATTATACGGAAACATGTCAGGACATGTCAGCACCTGAGGGGCTCGTCGCTAAACGTGAGCAGGAGATCATGGCGTCACCATCAGGGCATAGCACCACATTCTCATGGAGTCATCGTCAATCTTTTCCACGCTTTACATTGCACTTTGACGATACTCTTTGGGATACATTTATTGCGGGGAAGGATTTTTCACCACGGATTGATGCTCCTTTTCTTTCGAATGATTTAGGTGGACATCATCGAGAGAAGCTTTTGGGAGCATTGCTAGAGTTTGTTGGTGTTCGTGGCACCAAAATATTGGCGGAGCCATAGAAGGAGCAGTTAGAGCAGCTACCTGCCCCACTCCAGATCTTGGATCCACCTATGCTCAGGTGTATCCTAATCCAGTAGTGTAAAAATTTACCGCTTTCTAGTTTAGATTTGAATAATCTCGTCTCCTCTCATTAGCGAGGTGAGCGTATCTAGGATTTGCTTTTGCATCATAATAACCCATCATGTCGTGCCCTTCTATCATTTCACCCCCATCTTCTTCCGAGGAGAACGAGACTGTCTCTCCTGCATTCTGATTTCTTTCTTTTCCGATTTTCCCCTAGCATATTTCTGCATCACATTGATCATATCATTTTGCTAGCATTGTCATGTTCAGCTTGGGGGAAATCGACTTTTGTGTGCATGTTTTCGCGTGTCGTCGTTGTGTGTCTGTGTCTATGTGTTCTTTCGTCGTGTTTTATATCTTTTATTTTGTATGTTTCTTTCTCTTTATTTTCCAGTTTCGTTCGTGTGTTTTTCGTGTTTTTCATTTTTTGTGTTCGTGCACCCCCCCATTTTCATTGCCCTCCCGTATTCACTACTATTGCATTGAGGACAATGCAAGTTTCAGCTTGGGGGAGTCACACTTCGTGCGTCATTTGTCTCTTTTTCTTCGTTATTTGAGTCGTTTTTCTCCGTGTTTTTCTTTTTCTTTTTCTTTTCTTCTTTTTATCTCTTTCTCCTAGAGATGAACCCTATGATGAATTGCCACGAAAATCACACGCACACCTTGCACGGCTTCGATAATCACATTCACTAACCCTAGGATATCGAGTCCTCTTGCATTTCATGCATCGCGGGTCCACTTAGCTTTTTTTGAGTCGTGCGTCGTGCCTAGCTGTCCAGGAATGACCCCCTAGATTATCATGCTTCGATTTGAATATGCGGTATTTATTTCCCCTGTCTGCTTCTGCATGCTATATATATATATATCGTGTACTTCATTTCGCATGTGTCGGGATTCCACAATTAAGGACTAGGATAACCCATTTAGCCCATGCTCTATTTAGCGAGAATAGTTTCCTTTGCCCAAGTGTTTAGATTCCGACTTCTTTTTTGTTTTACTTGGTGCAAATCCCCTCGTCATGTACCGTTCTCCCACTTGGGAGAGTACACATGTGTATAGCCAAAAACCCAAAAATCCAAAAAATAGAAAAGAAAAGAAAAACCCAAAAAGAAAAGAAATGAAAAATTTTGTATAGCCCAAAATCCAAAAAAAATACAAATACCCAAAACCCAAAAATTTCAAGTGTGAATATTTTTCCTATCTACTGAGAATAAAGGGAAGGCGAGAATTTGCACCGAGTGTTCTACTCCACATCATCTCAACCCCATCGTTTTCGAAAACACTTGGCTTAGGAACTTTTTAGCTATTAACTAGGCTATAGTGTGGTGATTTCCTTAACCCTTGTTGTGGAGTCCTTGACGCATGATATGTTTCGATTCTCGCTCTATTCTCATGCATGCTTGAGCTATATATTCACCGCTTAATTTGAATCGAATCGATATTTGGGTCATTTCTTGGATTTGTATATATCGAGCTTTATTGCACAATGTAGATAGTGACACCGTCTGCTAACACACGACCACACTCACTCGCGCTTCACCGCGTGGGCCCACGACATTTGTCTGGACTCGTATTCCTTAGTTTAGTGATGTGATTTGGTGTTTGCTTGCTTGGTGTGTCGTTTTTGATTTTGTTGGCCCTGACGGGCGATCTAGGATATAGAGTTTTCTTTTTCTCTCTTTCTCTCTATTTTCCCCTCCGAGCTCCTACTATTACTCGTCTTCCTCGAGGACGAGGAAGAGTTCAGCTTGGGGGATTTTGATGTGCGTTTATTTTTCATATATTTGCGCACGTTTTCTCCCATGTTTTTCCATTATTTACCGCCGTCTTGTATTCGTTTTCTCGTGTTTTCTCGTTTTCTTTCACTTTTCCGTGTTTTGGTATTTTGCAAGAATTTCTAGCATTTGGGACATAAAACGATGATATAATGAGTCCCCAGAGCAACGTGAGGAGTCACACGCGATCCAGAGGGTCAAAGCGATGAAGATTGATATTCCTCAGCCCTCAAACGATCGGGTGGACCAGTCACCCGATCGGTTGGTGCACACGTATCCTACCCGGGCGGCAGCTAAAGAAGAATAGCAGCTCACCCGATCGGTTCAGCGATCGGGTGAACCGACGGAGCTCTCTGTCATTTGGGCTGAATTCCAATCGATCGGGTGACCTATCACCCGATCGGTTCACCTTTAACGGAATTTTCTAAGAGATGACCCGGACAGGTCAACCATCCGGTTCGTGGACCGTTTGAATCCGACAGAGCTCTCGGCCAATTGGAGCGCAATTCCAACCGATCGGGTGACTTATCACCCGATCGGTTCACCTGTAGCTGCAATTCCTCATTTGGCGAACCGACTGAGCCACCCGCTCGCCTCAGCGCCCGGTTGAAGATTTTCGAAGCTCTCACCCGATCGGTTGACTCATCAACCGATCGGGTGGCGATTTTTCTGCGGGTTTGGACCCGAACCATTAGGGTTTCGAAGTGGGGCTATAAATACTCGAGGCTGGCCGACTTGAGGAGTCTCTCCTCTAGTTTTAAGGGTTTTTTCAGCCCCTTTGTTGGGAGGCTTAGGGTAGATTAGATTAGGACTTTGCTCAATAAATCTTGTAGCGGATTGTTGGATTCAAATCAAGATAAGTATTTCTTTCTCTTGTTTTCCATTATTTTGTGTTGTATTTGTTTTGCTTCATGATGTGTAACGCCCCGCTTCCCAAAAGACACCGGAAGCGAGAACGTTACACGGCCCGCTTGAACTGGAGCGGTGAAGCTCGAGTTCAATAAGCGTCTGTGATAAAAACACAGAAAAGGGTCCTTGCATTTGCGTATCAGAACAACCAGAAAACATTTCATTAAATTAAATGGGCACTTCCAGAATTGTTCGTACAGAAAATAAAACAACAGGGCCTCAGCATGGCCAAAGGAAACTACAACCAAACACTAGTCCTACTACAAGGAACTAAACTAAAAACTCAAAGCAATGATGGAAAAGAGACTTTAGTCCTCTGTAGAAAACGTCTCGATTTCTTCGACAACTCTGGCTCTCCAAGTCAGGTGGTACTCAAGCTCTGAACCGGACATACATCCAAAAACATGAATGTATGTCAGCTAGGGGGTCTACAAGAAAGAGTTAGCATCCCAAGGCGAAGTATATAACGAGTATATGAAATTTAGAAGCATCATTAAATTTAAAAGAAACGACTGCAGCAATTAACATTTAACAATTACAGAGCAGAAAGAAACAATCCTAGCATGCAGTTCTAGTCGATGGCAAGTTTAAAGTTAGATTCTCAGAGTTTGTTAGCATTTCAATATTCACGATGACCAAGTTAGCGTTACAATGACCATGTCAAGAATTCACATCTAATCTAGGGTTCTCGCCTTTAGGTCGTGATGAGAAGGTCGTTCCTCTCACGGGGGCTTACCGTGATTGACACTAACCCACCGCGTCGGGTGGTGCTCTTGAGGAGAGTACCTTTCATACGCCCAGTGGCCGCTCAACCCTAACCCCACCCAAAAGTTTTGCCGGAACACGAGCCGGCCTAGTCGACTCACACGACATCACGATACCACGATACCGCCTTCGAGGCGCACGATTTCATGATGTCCATACTGTTAAACATGTCAGGACTCACTGAATTTCACTGTTATCAATTTTAATGTTTTATGGTGACAGTTCTGCAAAGCGGAAGCGGGTCGAACGACCTGTTCCGTAATTTCAAATAATGACGATTTTGTCCTTTTTGTTCAACTTGCTACAGAAACAATTTCTTTCTCTAGTTGTTTAAATTGGGGATATATCGTATGATATACCGTTGGATCCCAATTTCGTCCTAGTCATTATGGTGTCAGTTTTGTACGTCATTTCACATCTAAATTTTGAGTTACACAGTAAAACAGGAAGGCGGCGTAAACGTGCCGAAACTTCTAAAAATCATAACAAATTATATACTTGCCTGTTTTTGGCGTTCTTAGTGTCGTTGGATTCGTCTCGACGAATACTATGATGTGGGAGATTTGGTTCGCTGTCTTGGCAGAAAATAAAATCAGAATTGGCGTTTTTCAGTTCAGGTCAGATTCGTAAAAGCTCCTACGACGTCTAATCAACGTGTTTTATTAGGTTTCTCTACTTTACGGTGGGGGTTATGAGTTTTAGGGGGTAGATCTACCAACCTGGAGTGAAGCGAGGGATCGGATGACGTCCACGAGCAACGACGACACGTACGGTGCTGGAACTTCGACGTCTACTCTCCGAACTTGTAGCGACAGCGTGTAGGCGATGGACAGCAGCTATCAGCGAGCTCCGGGGGCTGTCGGCGTCAGATCTGAGGGCGTGGGGCTGTTGGTTGTGCGCCAGAGAGGAAGAAGGGGTCGTGGTGTTCTGTTCGGGCTGTGGGTGCTACTCACGGCCTGATGGGGCTTTGCGGATCTGAGGGGAGAAGCTCGAGTGGTAGGTGGCCAGCTGCGTGGAGAAGGAGGCCGTGAGGAGGAGATCTCGGACTGTGTGGCCGTTGGGAGAAGTGGAGATGGGCTCGGCTGTTGGGGGTGGTCTGTTGGTTGCCGAGGGTTTATGGAGAAGGAGGAGAGGAGATGGAGGGTGCTTTGCGTGGCTGAGGAAGGAGACCCCGGCTGCTCCCTTGCGTGGAGAAGAAAATGAGAAGAGACTCACTGGCTTGGCCGTTGCGGGAAGGAGAAGGCCGGCGGGTTGGTATTGATGACGAGAAGGAGAGGAGAGGGGCATGGGTGTTCGGTTGTGTGTAGGAGTAGGGCACCGGAGTTCGACCTGGGGGTGATGGCGAGGGCTAGGAGGCACGAGCTTGCGGGTGTGTGTTGTCGCGAGGGTGGGCGATGTGATAATGACTTCGAAGGAGCGCCGTGCGCTGTGCTAGCATGGAGGAGATAAATAACAATAGGGGCGGCTGTGTTTGTCCTCTAGGGTTTGTTGTAGGTCAGGTGTAGAGAACCTAGGGTTATTAATATATAGAAATCGGGTGTGTGTTGGGTACTAACTGGCAGCACGTGAGGCTTTTGGTTTAGGGTCTAGGGTTTTTACTTATAATACCTACTGTGTGATGGAGGCTATATGGAAAATTTAGTCATAGGGTTTTATTAATAGGAGGATAGGGTGATGGCTTCCTTTATTATTATTTTGTTTGGGTCAAGGATGTAGGCTGGGTCACATTTTGTGTAGGCTTGGGTAAATATTTGTTGGGGTCAGTTTGAAGGAAGTTGCCTAGGTTTAGTATATTAGAGCTGCTGATAATTTTTTGGGTGGGATTTGCAAATGTCAGGATGCGTATGCTAGCCTAGGTGTTAAAAAAATATGTTAGCTGATAAGGTAACGCCTGTGTGGGACAAAACGTGAAGGGGGGGTGGGGTCCTAGGTTTAGGGTAGTCTGTGTTTTCTTTGTCCTCTTTTGTGTGTGTGTGTATGTTAAAGGATGTAATCGAGGGAAATTAGGTCTAATCAATAGGTTTAAATAGATCTTTTAATAGGAAGGTTTCATTGACTAAAAATATTTGAAATTCGAATTCAAAATTTTGAAAGTTTATCATTATTTAACCAGAGATACTCAATAATAATATTAATAACAACGATAATAATAAGAAGAAATTAACTAGGCGTCATAAAATAATAATTGAAATAATTAACATGAAAGAGTAGGCACGTGCACGGGGATAGTCACGCCTAACTACGGGTACGGAACGTCTGACTACGGATACGGGAAAGATAATACACTAGATGAAAACAGATAATAGTGATGGCAAAACTGGTCGTTACATTCTACCCTCCTTAAAGACGATTCCGTCCTCGGAATCTTATCGGCTAAGACACCGGGAAAACGTAAGGGTAACACTCGTATCTCCTCTACTAATGCATACACGCCATAAACAACCATCATGCCATATCTAAGTAGTATTTCTAATACTAACATCCATACCAATAGTGTTATTGCTGATAATACTAATCAACGTCCAGGCTAGTAGTAGTAACAACACACGTACATACATTGCCAATTACAAGTTAACATAATACGTCCAATATAATATCATCCTATAAATATAATCCAACTGATATTATACTCGGGTGAATAGTAACACTTTACTACACCACCACATCAATTTACTAGTTGTAATTACGCCGTCACCTTGCACACTCACATTATTACTGACACATAAAGTATTACCATTCATCTTATACGCTCACAATATATACTGATTTAGTACCACATGTCACATAAACATACCACTAATAGAAATACAATCATCCTTAGTCAATTAACACTTCAATCGTACAATCACTTTTACATACCGCATATTACCACATACACATTATAATACATATCACTACACATATATACATGCACGTATTACCTTATACCAAATGAAGATTTATACACGCCTCATTCATAGTACTAGGGTCATCGTAATCTACCCACCTTAGGATCAAGTCCGTCCTCAGACTGCCGACACAGGGGTGAGCAGACCTAGACACTAAGGTTATTCTATCCCGGCATACATACATTATAATGAAACCATATACATCCATATGCATACACTTACTCATATATCACACACTTTCAAATACCTATACATACGTTCATTTCACATACAGATACCTACTTACTCTACTACACGCCTATCTTGTATCTATACAGGACAAATATACACACACCGGTATATACAACCATGGTAGTCTACATAGGGCTAGTATACTATTACATACATCCATATACGTAGTCACAAACATACGGCTATACATACTTCCTGGTATACACATGCTCATACATCATCCCGTAGGGGTAATTATAACAATTCTACTATATATAAAACACACTTGTTCATACAATATATATTTATACACACACCTATAACTAACCACATACATATACATGCACGAGTACACGCCAGACATTCTGACATATAAATCACACAATAAATCTGCACACACAACTATACATACACTTATTATCATTACACCTAACTTGTACATCACTGTACTAGCATACAATTACAACCATTAACAAGTACGGCTAAGATACCTATACTCCTCGTAACTAACCAGTACTAAATCTAATACGCACCGATATTCCTATAGTGATATAGCTAAACACTCGCCTAAGTATAAATATAACACTTACTATTCTATACTTGACTATATACCTATATGCCACAAATTACTGTACATACATGCACACACGACACAATAGATAATCACACTATACTAATATACTCAGGGTAAGCATACTCATACATAAGTGGTATATCGAGATTCAAACACACGAGTCCACATCCACTATCTATACACATGCACCTCAACAACATCACAATCAATGCTAAGGGTCCCACTATACTTATACTAAAGTTGACATAAGTAAAGATAAGCACTAATGTGATAACTAAGCAATAGGGTAGGATTCAGAGTTGAATGAGGCAACGAGTTAATGTTGTGGTGGACGGCTTCGGATGGAATGGATAAGAGGTTAGTTGGTTGGGTGACATAAAATATTTATGAATAATTAAATAATTAAGAAGATAAGAATATGTGTAAAATAATGACATCATTATAATTTATGTAGAATAACGAGTATACGGTAGAAGTTTAAATTGTAAGATATGATTAGTCAAATAATAGGTGTAGAGTAATAATAGGTGAAAATTGGTTGGTAAAAGAATATTTTTTTTCTTTTTTTTAAAAGTATGAAGGCAATGATTATAAAACTGACGCACAAAATTTTGAAGTTCTATTTAACTTAGGTAGGTATTTTTTTAAAAGTATGCCGGAATGACTGTTTTTTTGAAATATGATGGTAAGAAAAGGGGATAATATTTTGAGCTAGCGAAATAGAAATAAGGTTAAAAAGTTCTTTACATGAGAAAAATAGAGTAGCTATGCGAGATTATGTGAAATAGAAGTGCGGAAAATGTATGTTAGAAATTTGCTATAAGATAATACTAAAGATCGCGTCAGAAGAGTTTCATAATCACGATTGGGTTTAAGTCGACTGAAGTGTAGAAAATCTAAGTAAAAGTTTTCGAAAGGATTTTAAACTTAGCGAAAAATCCAATAAAATGAATATCGAAAATACATTTTTTTTAAAAAAAGCCCTGGATCTGCAATGGGGAGGTTCAAGGTTAAGGATGGTGGACCTGAAGAGTTTATGTGATCGAGGACAAGGGAATAGGTTTGACGAGCGAAACATAAGGATGACTGAGAAGTAACTCCGTGAATACGCTACGATGGCTTTCTACGATCATCAATTTGAAAGTATAATGATTAGGAAAAAATAGTGAAAGCAGGGGACATAATCATTGGGTCGACTAAAGGTTTAACACTAATGTTCTTCAACGTACTAGACTGCGATAGGGGAAACCGAGGTAAAGATTCGTTGAGGATCGAGGTCGAGATCTTATCCATAGATTTGGAAAATCCTATGCTTCGAAGTCTACTCCTTGCAGGCGCCTCAGGTTTGACTTGCACGGCGACGATCGCTACGTTCGGTTGGGCCCTAGATTCGATGAATCAAGCGAACGACTAACGAAACTCAAAATCTAAGATGGTCAGAGCTAGATGATCAATCGTTAAGTTGACTCCCTAGATGATAATACTAAGTCGTGGCAAGGGCGTCTAACTAACGAGTACGAGCGTCTAACTAACTCTTCCTATTATCCTGGTATTGGTTTCCTATCGTGCTGAGACAGGGTATTTGAGTAATTTTGCGTATGAACTAATTTTGCATGATTGGCTAATGAAAAGTGTTCTCATTGTTCTGACTTTCGCAGTTGCAGGACCTGCATGGGCCACCACTAAAACCTGTAACGCCCCGCTTCCCAAAAGACACCGGAAGCGAGAACGTTACACGGCCCGCTTGAACTGGAGCGGTGAAGCTCGAGTTCAATAAGCGTCTGTGATAAAAACACAGAAAAGGGTCCTTGCATTTGCGTATCAGAACAACCAGAAAACATTTCATTAAATTAAATGGGCACTTCCAGAATTGTTCGTACAGAAAATAAAACAACAGGGCCTCAGCATGGCCAAAGGAAACTACAACCAAACACTAGTCCTACAACAAGGAACTAAACTAAAAACTCAAAGCAATGACGGAAAAGAGACTCTAGTCCTCTGCAGAAAACGTCTCGATGTCTTCGACAACTCTGGCTCTCCAAGTCAGGTGGTACTCAAGCTCTGAACCTGACATACATCCACAAACATGAATGTATGTCAGCTAGGGGGTCTACAAGAAAGAGTTAGCAACCCAAGGCGAAGTATATAACGAGTATATGAAATTTAGAAGCATCATTAAATTTAAAAGAAACGACTGCAGCAATTAACATTTAACAATTACAGAGCAGAAAGAAACAATCCTAGCATGCAGTTCTAGTCGATGGCAAGTTTAAAGTTAGATTCTCAGAGTTTGTTAGCATTTCAATATTCACGATGACCAAGTTAGCGTTACAATGACCATGTCAAGAATTCACATCTAATCTAGGGTTCTCGCCTTTAGGTCGTGATGAGAAGGTCGTTCCTCTCACGGGGCTTACCGTGATTGACACTAACCCACCGCGTCGGGTGGTGCTCTTGAGGAGAGTACCTTTCATACGCCCAGTGGCCGCTCAACCCTAACCCCACCCAAAAGTTTTGCCGGAACACGAGCCGGCCTAGTCGACTCACACGACATCACGATACCACGATACCGCCTTCGAGGCGCACTATTTCACGATGTCCATACTGTTAAACATGTCAGGACTCATTGAATTTCACTGTTATCAATTTTAAAGTTTTATGGTGACAGTTCTGCAAAGCGGAAGCGGGTCGAACGACCTGTTCCGTAATTTTAAATAATGACGATTTTGTCCTTTTTGTTCAACTTGCTACAGAAACAATTTCTTTCTCTAGTTGTTTAAATTGGGGATATATCGTATGATATACCGTTGGATCCCAATTTCGTCCTAGTCATTATGGTGTCAGTTTTGTACGTCATTTCACATCTAAATTTTGAGTTACACAGCAAAACAGGAAGGCGACGTAAACGTGCCGAAACTTCTAAAAATCATAACAAATTATATACTTGCCTGTTTTTGGCGTTCTTAGTGTCGTTGGATTCGTCTCGACGAATACTATGATGTGGGAGATTTGGTTCGTTGTCTTGGCAGAAAATAAAATCAGAATTGGCGTTTTCAGTTCAGGTCAGATTCGTAAAAGCTCCTACGACGTCTAATCAACGTGTTTTATTAGGTTTCTCTACTTTACGGTGGGGGTTATGAGTTTTAGGGGGTAGATCTACCAACCTGGAGTGAAGCGAGGGATCGGATGACGTCCACGAGCAACGACGACACGTACGGTGCTGGAACTTCGACGTCTACTCTCCGAACTTGTAGCGACAGCGTGTAGGCGATGGACAGCAGCTGTCAGCGAGCTCCGGGGGCTGTCGGCGTCAGATCTGAGGGCGTGGGGCTGTTGGTTGTGCGCCAGAGAGGAAGAAGGGGTCGTGGTGTTCTGTTCGGGCTGTGGGTGCTACTCACGGCCTGATGGGGCTTTGCAGATCTGAGGGGAGAAGCTCAAGTGGTAGATGGCCAGCTGCGTGGAGAAGGAGGCCGTGAGGAGGAGATCTCGGACTGTGTGGCCGTTGGGAGAAGTGGAGATGGGCTCGGCTGTTGGGGGGTGGTCTGTTGGTTGCCGAGGGTTTATGGAGAAGGAGGAGAGGAGATGGAGGGTGCTTTGCGTGGCTGAGGAAGGAGACCCCGGCTGCTCCCTTGCGTGGAGAAGAAAATGAGAAGAGACTCGCTGGCTTGGCCGTTGCGGGAAGGAGAAGGCCGGCGGGTTGGTATTGATGACGAGAAGGAGAGGAGAGGGGCATGGGTGTTCGGCTGTGTGTAGGAGTAGGGCACCGGAGTTCGACCTGGGGGTGATGGCGAGGGCTAGGAGGCACGAGCTTGCGGGTGTGTGTTGTCGCGAGGGTGGGCGATGTGATAATGACTTCGAAGGAGCGCCGTGCGCTGTGCTATCATGGAGGAGATAAATAACAATAGGGGCGGCTGTGTTTGTCCTCTAGGGTTTGTTGTAGGTCAGGTGTAGAGAACCTAGGGTTATTAATATATAGAAATCGGGTGTGTGTTGGGTACTAACTGGCAGCACGTGAGGCTTTTGGTTTAGGGTCTAGGGTTTTTACTTATAATACCTACTGTGTGATGGAGGCTATATGGAAAATTTAGTCATAGGGTTTTATTAATAGGAGGATAGGGTGATGGCTTCCTTTATTATTATTTTGTTTGGGTCAAGGATGTAGGCTGGGTCACATTTTGTGTAGGCTTGGGTAAATATTTGTTGGGGTCAGTTTGAAGGAAGTTGCCTAGGTTTAATATATTAGAGCTGCTGATAATTTTTTGGGTGGGATTTGCAAATGTCAGGATGCGTATGCTAGCCTAGGTGTCAAAAAAATATGTTAGCTGATAAGGTAACGCCTGTGTGGGACAAAACGTGAAGGGGGGGGGTGGGGTCCTAGGTTTAGGGTAGTCTGTGTTTTCTTTGTCCTCTTTTGTGTGTGTGTGTGTATGTTAAAGGATGTAATCGAGGGAAATTAGGTCTAATCAATAGGTTTAAATAGATCTTTTAATAGGAAGGTTTCATTGACTAAAAAGATTTGAAATTCGAATTCAAAATTTTGAAAGTTTATCATTATTTAACCAGAGATACTCAATAATAATATTAATAACAATAATAATAATAATAAATTAACTAGGCGTCATAAAATAATAATTGAAATAATTAACATGAAAGAGTAGGCACGTGCACGGGGATAGTCACGCCTAACTACGGGTACGGAATGTCTGACTACGGATACAGGAAAGATAATACACTAGATGAAAACAGATAATAGTGATGGCAAAACTGGTCGTTACATGATGATTGTTTGTATGTCTTTTGTGTTGGTTGTTTATATGTTTTTCATCATGGAGTAGTATTGATGAATCCTAATACGGGTTAGAGTAGGATTGATGCTTGGGTTGTTTCATTTGACTTGGTTGTATGGCATGTGTTCGATGAAATGCGTCAATGGGGATTTCTAGCAATCTGGGTCCAATTCGTACGACGACACACTAGTTGTGTTGGGGGTTGGGGTCCGGTGCTTGTCCAGTCAAGATCCGCTTCGATGTATTGCTAGAAATCACATTTGACCTATTTGGCCATTAGGGTTACGCGGGGGTGTTTCATTATCATTGGCGGGAGAAAGACCGCCTCTGACCGTCGGGCCAAGGGGGAATAAACTTGGCGGTTGACTCCCTAGCCATAGCTCATGCCCCTAGTGTTGACATCGAGTCCTCGCGCGTGGGAACGGCTTGGACGAAGTGTTGGGAGTTATCATTGTGGCCTTAATGCTCCCGGTTGCGGAAGGTGTTAATGGACATGGGAATGCCCACCGTCTGGAACCGGGTAGGCCTAGCGTGCTTGGCACCGACCGGAATATCGGGCCATGGATGCTAGGTATCACCTTTTGGGGCAATGTCTCACACTGGGTCAAGTCAAATGTCAAGTGTCATGAGTGCTCTAGCCCGTGTTAGCGGGGATTCATTCTCTGTCATTTTCATTTCTTTCTTTTATTTCTACACTTCACCCATATCATCCGCGTAGCTAGCACACAACCTAGGCGAGGCTAGTAGCCATTCAAGCCATCCACCTCCCTGAGTTCGATAAACCCGCACCCTACACTAACCGTGCACTTGCGGTAAAACGACACCACGCCCATACCGTAAACGGGGCGCCGGTTAAGTTTTTGGCGCCGTTGTCGGGGAGGCGTTCGGTTTGATATTAGCTTAGCTTGGGTTCGTTAGACTACACAAAAACAAAATAATAATAATAAATAAATACAATAAACAGATCCTTTCCTTACCACCATTATAAATTTGTGCTATTCTTTGTACAACTGACGCGCTTGTCGTAGCCAAATTTTTTGCTTTCAGGTGAATTATGTGGATGCCCGATGGATCGTACATCGGAAATTTTGATGCTTATATGCCATACGGTGCTCAGATGGGAGGATATGAGAATTATCCACAGGTCGTGGCAGTTTGCGAAGCTTGTGGGATGCAGGGACACATGGCCATCCTTTGCCGATGGGCGTTCTTCACTCGGGCAGACGGTCGTTCGTCACTCGGCTGAGTCGGTCTTTGGGGCCGACTGACGGATTCCAGAGAGTTGGACATTTTTGGTTGCCGTCATCTTGGCTTCACTCGGGCGAGGGATGACGCGGTGCTTGGCCTAGTGGTATGGCGATGCTCGGTCGAGTGCACGCTGATATTAGCTCTGTTGCGTGTCCGATCTGGCCGACCGAGCGGGCTGTCTATGCTCGGCCGAGTGACTCCTTCACTCGGCCGAGTGGCATGCTGAAAATGCTCATTCTTCGTATTTTTGCCTCTTTGTCACTCCTACGACGTTCTTTCTTTTTCCACTCCTCTCCAATCGCAGAATACCCCTCAAGAGAGTCGTCGGTGACACTCCGGAGTGGGTGCATCTCAGAATCACTCCAAATCGCTCCAAATCTCCTGAAATACGACAAAAACAACAAATCGTGAAAAGCATCGCAATATTGTCGAATAAACGTGAAAAACACGATTTGAGCGATCTAAATGGCATGCAAACATGCAGAAAAAAGGTGTAAAATACGGAGTGATCACATACATACATATATCTATTATACATTTGACAATGTTTTTTGAATTCTAGGGCTGACTAGGACAAGATAAAGAGTGGCTGGGATTTGATCTTAGGAAATCAATGGTTGAGATTGGATTTTGTGAAAATTTTAGTGGAAAAACTTAAATTTTGATGGAAAAAGTGTCTTGGAAATCAAAATTTTGAAATTAGAATTGTCTTGGGAAAGATTGTGTAGATTAAATTTAGGGGGTAAGTGCATTGCGACCTAAACTTTGAAATTAGAAGTGCCTTGGGAAATATTGTGGAAATTAAATTTGGGCGGAAAAGTGCCTTGAGAACCTAAACTTTGAAATTACAAGTGCTTTGGGAAAGATTTAGCGGAACAACAAATTAGCTTATAAATACCCTGAGGTTTGTTGTTCCGCACATGCGCCGATTTTTTTATGTTAATTTGTTGTTCCGCGCCGTAGGCGCGTCGCCAAATTTGTTGTTCAACACTGAATTTATTGTTCCGCGCCGAAGGGGTCCGTACCACTAAATATTTTTACGCTAATTTATTGTTCTGTTAAATTGTGGCCGTGGAAATAATTTTTCGAGGAACAAATTCGCGGGGAAATCTTAAATGAACCGTGCCCACGTGCACGAGTTATGACTAGTCTATTATACATTTGACAACATTTTTTAAATTCTAGGGCTGACTAGGACAAGATAAAGAGTGGCTGAGATTTGATCTTGCTAAATCAATGGTTAGGATGTGATTTGGTAGGAAAAGTGTCTTGGGACCAAAACTTTGAAATTAGAAGTGTCTTGGGAAAGATTGTGGAGATTAAATTTGGCGGGGAAAAGTGCATTGGGAACCTAAACTTTGAAATTAGTAGTGCCTTGGGAAATATTGTGGAGATTAAATTTGGTGGCAAAAGTGTATTGAAAACCTAAACTTTGAAATTTAAAGTGCCTTGGGAAAGATTGTGGAGAAGCACGATACATTAAATTAAACAAAATAAAAAATTTAGCGTAAAATAATTTAGCGGAACACCAAAGTAACATAAAAATACCCAAAGGTTTGTTGTTCCGTGCCGAAGGCGCCCGCTAAATTTTTTTACATAAATTTATTGTTCCGCGCTAAAGGCGCGAACGTGAAATTTGTTGTTCGACGCCGGATTTGTTGTTCCTCGCCGAAAGCGCCCGCTAAATTCTTTTACGCAAATTTGTTGTTCCACGCCAAATGCGCGAGCGCGAAATTTGTTGTTGGACGCCGAATTTGTTGTTTCGCGCCGAAGGCGCCCGCTAAATTTTTTTAACGCTAATTTGTTGTTTCGCGCCTAAGGCGCGGACGCCAAATTTGTTGTTTGACGTCGAATTTGTTGTTCTGCACCGAAGCCGTCCGCGCCGAAGGGGCCCATGCCACTAAATATTTTTACGCTAATTTATTGTTCTGTTAAATTTTGGCTGTGGAAATATTTTTTCGGGGAACAAAGATTTTGCGGAAGAAATCTTAAAAAACCGTGCCCGCATGCACGGGTTATGACTAGTATATATATATAGAATAATGGATATCATACGCCATATGAGAGGGTCTCTCATATTCCCTCTCACATAAAAGGGGCAAGTACAAGCTCACATGGGCTTGTTCATGTTGTACTTTCCCCCTTTATGTGAGAGGGAATGTAAGAGACCCTCTCATATGGCGTATGATACCCATTATTCTCATATATATATATATACTAGTTATAACCCGTGCCCGCGGGCACGGCTCATTTCTGATCCAATTTCTCTTGATAACATCCCTCAATTGTAATATAGATATCTAGATATCCCTCAAAATCTTATCTCTTGTCCAATTTCTGTTGTCCAATTTCTCTTGATAACACCCCTCTTTTGTATAATAGATATCTCTCAAAATCTCATCTCTTATCCAATTTCTCTTGTCCAATTTCTCTTGATAACATCCCTCTTTTCTATAATAGATATCCCTCAAAATCTCATCTCTTATCATATTTCTCCTGTCCAATTTCTCTTGATAACATCCCTCTTTTATATAATAGATATCTAGATATCCCTCAAAATCTCATCTCTTGTCCGATTTCTTTTGTCCAATTTCTCTTGATAACATCCCTCTTTTGTATAATAGATATCCCTCAAAATCTCATCTCTTATCCAATTTCTCTTGTCCAATTTATCTTGATAGCATCCCTCTTTTATATAATAGATTTCTCTTGTCCAATTTCTCTTGATAACATCCCTCTTTTATATAATAGATATCCCTCAAAATCTTATCTCTTGTCCAATTTCTCTTGTCCAATTTATATTGATAACATCCCTCTTTTATATAATAGATTTCTCTTGTCCAATTTCTCTTGATAACATCCCTCTTTTATATAATAGATAGCCCTCAAAATCTCATCTCTTATCCAATTTCTCGTGTCCAATTTCTCTTGATAACATCCCTCTTTTATATAATAGATGTATATACTCTTGTCCAAATTCTCTTATCCAAATTCTCTTGTCCAATTTCTCTTATTAACTTTATCTTGATAACATCTCTATTTTATAGAATAGATATAGAATATATATATGTATGTATATACTCTTGTCCCAAATTCTCTTATCCAAATTCTCTTATCCATTTTCTCTTGATAATATCTCTATTTTATAGAATAGATGTATATACTCTTGTCCAAATTCTCTTATCCAAATTCTCTTGTCCAATTTCTCTTGTCCAATTTCTCTTGATAACATCCTTATTTTATAAAATAGATATCTAGATATCCCTCAAAATTTCATCTCTTGTCCAATTTCTCTTGTCCAATTTCTCTTGATAACATCCCTCTTTTGTATAATAGATATCCCTCAAAATCTCATCTCTTATTCAATTTCTCTTGTCCAATTTCTCTTGATAACATCCCTCTTTTATATTATATATATATATATATATATATATATATATATATATATATATATATATATATATATATATATATATATATATATATATATATATATATATATATATATGGGTAAGAGGATCCTAGGGTGTCTCCTTAGATTCAATCTAAGGAGGCGCCCCTATTTTCTCTCATCTACCACAGTTTTTTTGAAAAAAATTTCATGGATTTGTTGTTCACCTCATGGATGATCAACATACAAATTTCAAAGCATTCCAATAATTTTTGAGCCCTCATCTACCCCTTGCAACTTCAAGGGGGTTTCTGCACGTTTTTAGATCGTTGAAGTTGTAAGGGATAGATGGTGGCTCAAAAAGTATTGGAATCTATTGAAATTTGGTATGTTGATCATCCATGAGGTGAACAACAATCTCAGGGAAAAAAATTTCCAAAAAAATTGTGGGAAATGTGGAAAAATGGTGGTGCATTCTTAGATTTCATCTAAGGAGGCATCGTAGATACCTTTTCCATATATATATGTATATGTGTGTGTGTGTGTGTGTGTGTGTGCTAGTCATAGCACATGCCCGCGGGTATAGTTCATTTAAGATTTTCCACCGCGAAATTTTTGTTCCCCAAAAAATTATTTCCACAGCCAAAATTTAAAACAACAAATTAGTGTAAAAATATTTAGCTGCATGGTGCCTTCGGCGCGAAACAACAAATTCGGCACAGGCGCCTTCGACACTGAACAACAAATTCGGCGTGGAACAACAAATTAGCGTAAAAGCGGGTGCCTTCGGTGCGGAAAATTATTCTAATCTTGTTTCCCCATGCGTCGAAGCGACGGTGGGCCCCTTGTTGAGGGAGAGATCATTCGATCTGCACATCATTCGATCTGCAACATTACGTGCAAGTTTAAGTTTTTTCCCCAAATGCATTAATTGCACTCTGCTATTCCCGAGAAACTTTCACTCTCCAAAAATTTTCATTTCCTCATAAACTTTCATTTCCCAAGAAATGTTTTTCCCTCCAAAACTTTCCACAAAATCTCATCTCAACCATTCATTCATCAAGATTAAATCTCAGTCGTTCTTCTATCAACCCTTTTGTCCTAGTCAGCTTGTCCTAGTCAGCCATATGATTCAAAAATAGTTGTCTAATGTTATATATATATATATATATATATATATATATATATATATATATATATATATATATATAGAGGAGGTTGATCCTGTTGATCACTCTATTTTTGAGAACTGGGGGATCCGGTAGGCAGTTTTTGTGAGCCTACCCCGCCTTAGTCTTTTCTCCTTTCTTGGGGTGTACCTGGTAATCCTGGTGTAAGGTGATTGCTTCCCAGCCTCTCCCTTACCTGCCCTATTTGTTGGTACACTCTTTGATGTAGTTACTTGTTTATACATATATACACACTCGCTTACCTTTCAAAAAAATAGAGGAGGGATCAAATAACCCCAAAAATAACCCCTAGCAAAAAGTCTATGCCCCACTACTTTTTCGAAAGATCCGAACATTTCATTTTGATCTCCAGCCTCTAAAACCCTGACCCACTAATTTTCAGCCCGATCCCATGTGTTTTTCCTATTCATCAACCCTTCGCAAAAGTTCTATTCATACGAAACCGTTAAATTTGGGTCGGATGGATGAACGAGCAAAACATATGGGATCAGGCAGAAAATTGGTGGGTCAGGGCTTTAGAGGATGGAGATCAAGATGAACGGTTCGGATCTTCTAAAAAATAGGTGTGCATAGACTTTTTGCTAGGGGTTATTTTGGGGGTTATTTTTTGGGGTTATTTGATCCCTTTTTTGGAGAATATGCTTGTATCTTTATTGCATCAGAAAAATATTTACAAGGTTCAAGGAATAGCAGGAAGGCGCTAGTAATGCAGGAAAGTGGCACATGCACCATCCCCCGCCAATACTTAACATCCTCCTTTACCCAAGGAACCTAACGAATTACAACAAAATACACGTAGAAAATCATATTACAATACCAACCCCCAATTTGAAGGGGGAGCACTCTCAGCATGCTGATCCCACTCTATATGCCTCAGGGCAATTTTGACATCGGCAGCTATGTCCTCGAAGAGCTGAGTCTGTGTTCGGCTTACCCCTTCAAAAATCCTCCTATTTCTCTCCCTCCTTATGTGCCAAGTCATCGCAGCGAAAGCAGCTTGGCCAGTTCGTCCACATTGTCCTTCTTTTGGTAGTGAGTGATAAATAAGTCGCCTATCCGAGGTAGGGAGGAAGCTGGGGTAGTAGTGATCCCCATCTTTAGGAAACTCCTGCAAAGGAGGTAGTTAGAAAACCTGCATTTAAAAAAGATATGACCCACACTTTCATGTGCATCATCGGAGCATAGGACACAATAGGGAGAAGAGGGCACTCCCCAATGAGTGAGAATATCACGTGTGAGCAGTTTCCCATGAAAAGCACAATCAGAGTAATAACCATCTTTGGGATATGCCCCTGGTACCAGACAACCATGTGATAGGGGAATATGGGTCTAATAGCACGTGATCCAGACCATGCATCATGCAATGAAGGGGACTTAGAATTCCAATTCCATGAGTCCTCACCAGAAATCAAAGAGACCGAAGCAATGGCTGCCCTAACAGGCTCGAGCACGGGATTGTTAACCCATCCCTCCAGCGACCAATAATCACAAACCATTTTCTTTTCTCCTCCCACCGGAATCTCATAGATGTCACAAAGCGGCCACAAGGGAGCCAGTTATCATACCAAAAGAAAGTAGAGGATCCATCTCTGACAACACTTTTAGTGAGCTTCTTGGTAAATTCACGGCACTGAAGTATAAATTTCCAAGTTTCAGACTGCATATGATTAGCATTAGCAAGAGAAAACCATGTATTGCTCAAGTACTGACGTCTCATATATTTAGCCCAAATACCATCATGAGTAAGCATTCGCCAAGCCAATTTGACACCATAGTCAGTATTCAATTCAGCAAACCATCGAAGCCACACCCCTCCTGCTTGGGGGCACAAAGGTCATCCCACGCCCAAGCATGTGATTTCCCCCAAAAAAAACTTCCTGCAGATGGAATTAAGGGTGCTTAGAATTGACTTAGGAATGCGAAAAGGCTGCATCCAGAGACAATTATTTTTGAGGGGTGTATAACAACATATAATGAAGGTGGAAAAATGTTCGCAAATTTTTTTTCAAAAAAAAACACTAAAAACATTTTCGCACCGTGCGAAATGTTCTCATTTAAAGATATATATATATATGTATATATATATATATATGTATATATATATGTATATATATATATGTATATATATGTATATATATATATATATATATATGTATATATATATATATATGTATATATATGTATATATATGTACTAGTCATTACCCGTGCCCATAGGGCACGGTTTATTTAATGGCTCAGTTTTTCTCCCCCACAAATTTCAAGTAACCCCAAATTTCAAGTTTTCCCACAAAATTTCAAGTTTCCCACCAAATTTAACTTTTCCCCCAAAATTTAAGTTCCCCCAAAATTGTCATTACCACCTAGGACAAACTTGCCACGTAGGACAAAGCTTTATCCTAGTAGGATAAGATTCAAAATCTTCAAAGAACTGGAAAAAAATGGTCGGAAGGGGTGATAATAAAAAGTGTGGGTGGGTGTGTAGGGAGGGTCCATGGGCAAAAACACAAAAACCGGGGTTGTAAGTGCAAAATTCCCCACCTCCTCTTGTATCCCTCAAAATCTCATCTCTTATATTATCTCTTATCCAATTTCCCTGTTTTATATAATAGATATCCAAATTCTCTTATCCAATTTCTCATGTCCAAATTCTCTTATCAATTTCTCTTGATAACATCAGTCTTTTATATAATAGATATCTCTTATCCAATTTCTCTTGTCCAATATCTCTTATCTAATTTCTATTGATAACATCTCTCCTTTGTAATATAGATATCTCTTATCCAATTTCTCTTGATAACATCCCTCTCTTATAATATAGATATCTCTTACCCAATTTCTCTTGTGCAATATCTCTTATCCAATTTCTCTTGATAACATCCCTCTTTTATAATATAGATATCTCTTATCCAATTTATCTTGTCAAATATCTATTATCCAATTTCTCTTGATAACATCCCTCTTTTATAATATAGATATCTCTTATCCAATTTCTCATGTCCAATATCTCTTATCCAATTTCTCTTGATAACATCCCTCTTTTATAATATAGATATCTCTTATCCAATTTCTCTTGTCCAATATCTCTTATCCAATTTCTCTTGATAACATCCCTCTTTTATAATATAGATATCTCTTATCCAATTTCTCTTGATAACATCCCTCTCTTATAATATAGATATATCTTTTCCAATTTCTCCTGTCCAATATCTCTTTTCCAATTTCTCTTGATAACATCTCTCTCTTATAATATAGATATCTCTTATCCAATTTCTCTTGTCTAATATCTCTTATCCAATTTCTCTTGATAACATCCCTCTTTTATAATATAGATATCTCTTATCCAATATCTCTTGTCCAATATCTCTTATCCAATTTCTCTTGATAACATCCCTCTTTTATTATATATATATATATATATATATATATATATATATATATATATAGTACCAGTTATGGAAGATCACAAGGCAAAGGTAGAATACGTACGAAATACGTATTATTAAATACTGGCAGTTATAGTAACATCTTGGATTATACGAAGCCCAATATTGCATCGATATCCGCTTTTTTTGAGACCGCAGCTGGCGGCAGGATATTTTGAATTGAAGACGGGCTTAATTTCATTGATGCAGCAGGATGCCTTCCATGGACATCCCCATGAAAACCCCAATCACCATATCGACTTGTTCTTGGTGAAGTGTGCCACACTTCAAGTGAACAACGTAAGTGAACACGCCATTAGACTTCAGTTGTTCCCATTCACACTTCGGGACAAAGTGGCATATTGGTTGAGGGCACATTGAACACTCCTTATTTTTACACCTTTTTTCCGCATGTTTTCATAATATAGATATCTCTTATCCAATTTCTCTTGTCCAATATCTCTTATCCAATTTCTCTTGATAACATCCCTCTCTTATAATATAGATATCTTTTATCCAATTTCTCTTGTCCAATATCTCTTATCCAATTTCTCTTGATAACATCCCGCTCTTATAATATAGATATCTCTTATCCAATTTCTCTTGTCCAATATCCCGTATCCAATTTCTCTTGATAACATCCCTATTTTATAATATAGATATCTCTTATCCAATTTCTCTTGTCCAATATCTCTTATCCAATTTCTCTTGATAACATCCCTCTTTTATAATATAGATATTTCTTATCCAATTTCTCTTAATAACATCCCTCTCTTATAATATAGATATCTCTTATTCAATTTATCTTGTCAAATATCTCTTATCCAATTTCTCTTGATAACATCCCTCTTTTATAATATATATATCTCTTATCTAATTTCTCTTGATAACATTCCTCTCTTATAATATAGATATCTCTTATCCAATTTCTCTCGTCCAATATCTCTTATCCAATTTCTCTTGATAACATCCCTCTCTTATAATATAGATATCTCTTATCCAATTTCTCTTGTCCAATATCTCTTATCCAATTTCTCTTGATAACATCCCTCTTTTATAATATTGATATCTCTTATCCAATTTCTCTTGTCCAATATCTCTTATCCAATTTCTCTTGATAACATCCCTCTTTTATAATATAGAAATCTCTTATCCAATTTCTCTTGTCCAATATCTCTTATCCAATTTCTCTTGATAACATCCCTCTTTTATAATATAGATATCTCTTATCCATTTTCTCTTGTCCAATATCTCTTATCCAATTTCTCTTGATAACATCCCTCTTTTATAATATAGATATCTCTTATCCAATTTCTCTTGATAACATCCCTCTCTTATAATATAGATATCTCTTATCCAATTTCTCTAGTCCAATATCTCTTATCAAATTTCTCTTGGTAACATCCCTCTCTTATAATATAGATATCTCTTATCCAATTTACCTTGTCCAATATCTCTAATCCAATTTCTCTTGATAACATCCCTCTTTTATAATATAGATATCTCTTATCCAATTTCTCTTGTCCAATATCTCTTATCCAATTCCTCTTGATAACATCCCTCTCTTATAATATAGATATCTCTTATCCAATTTATCTTGTCAAATATCTCTTATCCAATTTCTCTTGATAACATCCCTCTTTTATAATATAGATATCTCTTATCCAATTTCCCATGTCCAATATCTCTTATCCAATTTCTCTTGATAACATCCCTCTTTTATAATATAGATATCTCTTATCCAATTTCTCTTGATAACATCCATCTCTTATAATATAGATATCTCTTATCCAATTTCTCTTGTCCAATATCTCTTATCCAATTTCTCTTGATAACATCCCTCTCTTATAATATAGATATCTCTTATCCAATTTCTCTTGTCCAATATCTCTTATCCAATTTCTCTTGATAACATCCATCTTTTATAGTATAGATATCTCTTATCCAATTTATCTTGTCAAATATCTCTTATCCAATTTCTCTTGATAACATCCCTCTTTTATAATATAGATATCTCTTATCCAATTTCTCATGTCCAATATCTCTTATCCAATTTCTCTTGATAACATCCCTCTTTTATAATATAGATATCTCTTATCCAATTTCTCTTGTCTAATATCTCTTATCCAATTTCTCTTGATAACATCCCTCTTTTATAATATAGATATCTCTTATCCAATTTCTCTTGATAACATCCCTATCTTATAATATAGATATCTCTTATCCAATTTCTCTTGTCCAATATCTCTTATCCAATTTCTCTTGATAACATCCCTCTTTTATAATATAGATATCTCTTATCCAATTTCTCTTGTCCAATATCTCTTATCCAATTTCTCTTGATAACATCCCTCTTTTATAATATAGATATCTCTTATCCAATTTCTCTTGATAACATCCCTCTTTTATAATATAGATATCGCTTATCCAATTTCTCTTGTCCAATATCTCTTATCCAATTTCTCTTGGTAACATCCCTCTTTTATAATATAGATATCTCTTATCCAATTTCTCTTTTCCAATTTCTCTTATCCAATTTCTCTTGATAACATCCCTCTTTTATAATATAGATATCTCTTATCCAATTTCTCTTGTCCAATATCTCTTATCCAATTTCTCTGGATAGCATCCCTCTTTTATAATATAGATATCTCGTATCCAATTTCTCTTGATAACATCCATCTCTTGTAATATAGATATCTCTTATCCAATTTCTCTTGTCCAATATCTCTTATCCAATTTCTCTGGATAGCATCCCTCTTTTATAATATAGATATCTCGTATCCAATTTCTCTTGATAACATCCCTCTTTTATAATATAGATATCTCTTATCCAATTTCTCTTGATAACATCCCTCTTTTATAATATAGATATCGCTTATCCAATTTCTCTTGTCCAATATCTCTTATCCAATTTCTCTTGGTAACATCCCTCTTTTATAATATAGATATCTCTTATCCAATTTCTCTTGTCCAATATCTCTTATCCAATTTCTATTGATAACATCCCTCTTTTATAATATAGATATCTCTTATCCAATTTCTCTTGTTCAATATCTCTTATCCAATTTCTCTTAATAACAGCCCGCTTTTATAATATAGATATCTCTTATCCAATTTCTCATGTCCAATATCTCTTATCCAATTTCTCTTGATAATCCCTCTTTTATAATATAGATGTCTCTTATCCAATTTCTTTTGTCCAATATCACTTATCCAATTTCTCTTGATAACATCCCTCTGTTATAATATAGATATCTCTTATCCAATTTCTCTTGATAACATCCCTCTCTTATAATATAGATATCTCTTATCCAATTTCTCTTGTCCAATATCTCTTATCCAATTTCACTTGATAACATCCCTCTCTTATAATATAGATATCTCTTATCCAATTTCTCTTGTCCAATATCTCTTATCCAATTCCTCTTGATAACATCCCTCTCTTATAATATAGATATCTCTTATCCAATTCCTCTTGATAACATCCCTCTCTTATAATATAGATATCTCTTATCCAATTTCTCTTGTCCAATATCTCTTTTCCAATTTCTCTTGATAACATCCCTCTCTTATAATATAGATATCTCTTATCCAATTTCTCTTGATAACATCCCTCTTTTATAATATAGATATCGCTTATCCAATTTCTCTTGTCCAATATCTCTTATCCAATTTCTCTTGGTAACATCCCTCTTTTATAATATAGATATCTCTTATCCAATTTCTGTTGTCCAATATCTCTTATCCAATTTCTCTTGATAACATCCCTCTTTTATAATATAGATATCTCTTATCCAATTTCTCTTGTCCAATATCTCTTATCCAATTTCTCTTGTCCAATATCTCTTATCCAATTTCTCTTGATAACATCAATCTTTTATAATATAGATATCTCTTGTTCAATATCTCTTATCCAATTTCTCTTAATAACAGCCCGCTTTTATAATATAGATATCTCTTATCCAATTTCTCATGTCCAATATCTCTTATCCAATTTCTCTTGATAATCCCTCTTTTATAATATAGATATCTCTTATCCAATTTCTCTTGTCCAATATCACTTATCCAATTTCTCTTGATAACATACCTCTTTTATATTATAGATATCTCTTATCCAATTTCTCTTGATAACATCCCTCTCTTATAATATAGATATCTCTTATCCAATTTCTCTTTTCGAATATCTCTTATCCAATTTCTCTTGATAACATCCCTCTCTTATAATATAGATATCTCTTATCCAATTTCTCTTGTCCAATATCTCTTATCCAATTCCTCTTGATAACATCCCTCTCTTATAATATAGATATCTCTTATCCAATTTCTCTTGTCTAATATCTCTTATCCAATTCCTCTTGATAACATCCCTCTCTTATAATATAGATATCTCTTATCCAATTTCTCTTGTCCAATATCTCTTATCCAATTCCTCTTGATAACATCCCTCTCTTATAATATAGATATCTCTTATCCAATTTCTCTTGTCCAATATCTCTTATCCAATTTCTCTTGATAACATCCCTCTTTTATAATATAGATATCTCTTATCCAATTTCTCTTGATAACATCCCTCTCTTATAATATAGATATCTCTTATCCAATTTATCTTGTCAAATATCTCTTATCCAATTTCTCTTGATAACATCCCTCTTTTATAATATAGATATCTCTTATCCAATTTCTCATGTCCAATTTCTCTTATCCAATTTCTCTTGATAACATCCCTCTTTTATAATATAGATATCTATTATCCAATTTCTCTTGTCCAATTTCTCTTATCCAATTTCTCTTGATAACATCCCTCTTTTATAATATAGATATCTCTTATCCAATTTCTCATGTCCAATATCTATTATCCAATTTCTCTTGATAACATCCCTCTTTTATAATATAGATATCTCTTATCCAATTTCTCATGTCCAATATCTCTTATCCAATTTCTCTTGATAACATCCCTCTTTTATAATATAGATATCTCTTATCCAATTTCTCTTTTCCAATATCTCTTATCCAATTTCTCTTGATAACATCCCTCTTTTATATTATAGATATCTCTTATCCAATTTCTCTTTTCCAATTTCTCTTATCCAATTTCTCTTGATAACAGCCCTCTTTTATATTATAGATATCTCTTATCCAATTTCTCTTGTCCAATATCTCTTATCCAATTCCTCTTGATAACATCCCGCTTTTATAATATAGATATCTCTTATCTAATTTCTCATGTCCAATATCTCTTATCCAATTTCTCTTGATAACATCCCTCTTTTATAATATAGATATCTCTTATCCAATTTCTCTTTTCCAATATCTCTTATCCAATTTCTCTTGATAACATCCCTCTTTTATAATATAGATATCTCTTATCCAATTTCTCTTTTCCAATTTCTCTTATCCAATTTCTCTTGATAACATCCCTTTTTTATATTATAGATATCTCTTATCCAATTTGTCTTGTCCAATATCTCTTATCCAATTCCTCTTGATAACATCCCGCTTTTATAATATAGATATCTCTTATCTAATTTCTCATGTCCAATATCTCTTATCCAATTTCTCTTGATAACATCCCTCTTTTATAATATAGATATCTCTTATCCAATTTCTCTTTTCCAATATCTCTTATCCAATTTCTCTTGATAACATCCCTCTTTTATAATATAGATATCTCTTATCCAATTTCTCTTTTCCAATATCTCTTATCCAATTTCTCTTGATAACATCCCTCTTTTATAATATAGATATCTCTTATCCAATTTCTCATGTCCATTATCTCTTATCCAATTTCTCTTGATAACATCCCTCTTTTATAATATAGATATCTCTTATCCAATTTCTCATGTCCAATATCTCTTATCCAATTTCTCTTGATAACATCCCTCTTTTATAATATAGATATATATATATATATATATGTATGTGTGTATATATATATATATGAATCTTACTTGCCATATATATATATATATATATATATATATATATATATATATATATATATATATATATGAATCCTCATGTGAGAACATTTCGCGCCGTGCGAAATGATTTTAAGTTTTTTTTGAAATTGTTTTTTCAAAATTTTTTTTTCCACCTTCATCATATGTTATTATACCCCCCTCAAAAAATAATCATTCAGAAATAATGTCATTTGGCCTTCGATCAAGGCATTTCAACAAATTCGCACGTTTTGAGACCGTTAAATTTGTAACGGGTGGATGTGTGCTCTAAACCCCAACGTGTTCACCCATTATTTTTCCTTGGGTATATAATTGTATGGATTAAACAGCAAAAATTTTTTTTGAAAAAAATTTCAAAAAAATAAAACAAAAGTTTTCGCCCAATGCGAAAAGCCCTTTTTTGCATTTGAAGATTACCACACACACATATGTATGTATGTATGTATGTATGTATATGTATAGGAAGATGTATTTTTTTGACGAGTAATATAGTAACTTTATTAATGACAAAACAATACAAAACATCCATAAGGGGCCTAGAAAGATGGTAGGGAGAGTGGGGATAGGGCACAAGCGCCATCCCCCACCACACACTAACATCCTCCTAGGTAAACCCTTTGGCCAATTATGTACAACTATATTACAATGTATCACACATCCTCGAAACCCTAGTTAGCAAACAGGATTGTTGCCCCAGGCTGGTCATGGTCATAGTCTCGCAGTGCTATAAGAATATCAGATGAAATAGCCTCAAAGAGATTGGTTTTGGACACACCCTTTCCTTCAAAGATCCTACTGTTTCGTTGCTTCCAAATATGCCATACCATGGAAGCAAGAGCTGATTTCGCTAGAATACCTACACAATCCTTTTTATTATATAGGAATATGTATATATGTATAGTAATATGTATATGTGTTGACAGCGCAAGAATGTTTTCCTGCGATGTCAACGATTTGACGCATTAAAAATATTTTTTAAATAATTTTTTTTCAATGTGTTCTACAACTTTTTACCTACCTCCACACCAAATTTCACGTCAATCCAACACTTTTTGAGCCTCTGTACATGCGTTTCAAAAAAGTTACTCCATAAAACCGAACTGTTAGCGCAACTTGTTTGAAACACATGAACGGAGGCTCAAAAAGTATTGGATTGGCTTGAAATTTGGAAGGGAGATAGTTAAAAAGTTGTAGAACACATTTCAAAATTTTTTTTAAAAAATTGTTTTTAATGCCCCAAATAGCTGATAGCGCAGAAAAAAATTCCTGCGTTGTCAGCACACCTCCATATTGCTCATTATCTCACACACACACACACACACACACACACACACACACAAGTCATAACCCGTGCCCTAAGGGCATGGATCATTTATATCATTCCCCTTCAAAATCTTGGATCCCCCCAATTTTAAATGGATAGCACTAATTAAATCACAATAATTGTTATTTAGTTCAACCAACATTTAGCTCCCAAAAATTTATTTCCCCAAAGTTTAGTTCCCGTTAAATTTAACTTAGGACACATTTTATTTAAAATATTAACCCTGAAAATTTTAGATCCTTTAATTTTAAACGAACAAAATTAATTATTGCATAATAATTGTTATTTAGTTCCCTCAAAAACTTCAGTTCTCCAAAATTTTAGTTCCCACCAAAATTTAGTTCCCTCCAGATTAGTTTCATCCAAAATTTTTGGGTTCCCCCCAAAATTGTCATAAACTCTCAGCTAACCAATTGATTACTTAACATTCGATCAGAGCTGTCTTTCTACCCACTGCTTTGTCAACATCCTCAATTGAACCAAAAAATTTAGTTTCCCCCCAGAATTTTGTCTCCCCCAGATAATTTTGTTCTACCCAAAAACTTTAGTTCCCTCCAAATTTAGTTCTCCCAAAAATTTAGAGTTTTACCTCAAAATTTTCACATACTCACATCATACACATTGATTATTTAAAATTCAATCTTGATTGTGGTGGGACACTGGGAGAACTGAATGGCCAATTTCCAGAGAAGATTCATTCTCAATTGTGGTGTACTAAGGGTATAGTTCGATAGAGAGGTTATCTTCAGAGATGGAAGCATAATGTTGCGAAAAGTGGTTTTGTTGGTAGAAGAGCAAACAGATCCAGATCTTCCCAATGTAGTCGATAATGGAGAATGGATTGAGCATCGACCAACAAATTCAACGACGGATAGGGACATATGGCAGGACATGGACATTTGGGGGGCTTCAGTGTATAATATATTTGGACGCAACAAGAATGACACAATTTGTTGCTTCTAGCTTTGTGCCAGGAAAGACATTCTAAGCCATTCTAATTTCATCCTGATTCTCGAGATCAAGAAATTCTGCCATTCTTTGCTAGATCATCTTGTTTGCTGCTAGGCACGTTTATGTTTTTGAGTAGCTCGGTGAGGGAATGCCAATGATCTTCCAGTGGTTGGTACAATTAAAACATATAAAGGTGAGCTTTAACTGTCAATAAAGTGAAAATAAAACATTAAAAAATCAATGCAACCTATAAATTTTGATCTCTCCTACACTTGAAATTTTTTTATATTAGATCAGAATCTTATTAATACAATTTTAATCCCCTGGGCATTTGTTTTTATTTAGAATTAATTGGAGGACACAATCGGCTTCTCTAATCACAAATAGAAGGGCAAATACAATCACAAATCATGTTAAAAGAAACAACATCAGCCTCAAACAACTATTTTCTTATTAAAACTATGAAATTCAATTTTAAAATTAACATAATCAACATGATTACAATGATAATATCCACATAAACAAACTTCTGCAGTAAATTACTCTGAAATTGCATAATTCTCATTAAAGTGAAACAAACGCCAAATTAAACATAAACAAACAATGAGATTGATCGATTTTTCCGTCTATCTTAGGAACCAATGATAGAATACCGAAGATCATTGCAAATAATAGCCGACCTTATCCCATTTTAGTCAATTGGGATGCTGCGATAGAGTGCCACACCTTTTTAGTCCAATGAAAACCCTAGATTTCTAGTCGGAAACAAACTGGATCAGTTCTTGCGAGGAGAAAGCCTAGGAGAGGTCTTGCTGCTTTATGGTTTTTTCAAATACAATCACAAATCATAGCCGCCTCAAACTACAACATTACTAATTTTCTGATGCAGAATATAAAATCCAATTTTTAAATTAACATAATCAACAAAAATAATGTCATCGTGGTGTTGGCTTACATCATCCAACTAATATAAATGTCATCGTGCTATTTTCTCACATCATCCAACTAATATAAATTTGATTCTTGCAAATTAGATGGTGAGATGTATAACTTCACCAGGCTAAAACACTTTTCTACATGAATAAAAGAACACTTATTTATTTCATTTTTTGTGGTTCTGGGAATGTTATGAGATGCTCTTTCTCTACTTTGCGCATATCACCTTTTTTCTACAAACTAAAAGTATAGTGCAAAATAAATCTGTTCAGGTAATTATAGTGAGTGATTCACAAAGAATTGGGAAAGTGATTATCTGGAATCTTTGTTTGCCTTATTTTTGTTTGCAACAGCTGTTCACACAGTTGCAATCTGTTCATATGCAATGCAGGATTGCAAAACTGAAATTGATAGATAGTGTTGCAAAAATAAAAATTCCTCAAAAGCTCATCCTCCAAGTTCTGGCACTTCATTGCAAATTGGGTAGATAATGTCCTCTCATTGTCTACTTTCGCTTCTAACAAATCCACCTTATCACTCAACTTTCAGACTTTGGACTGGGACAACTCAATCTCATACACCAACGCATGAATTTGATCTTCCACATCTTCCATTTTAATAGCAAGATTTGTAGACAAAAATCTCTCATCTTCAATGCTCCGTCCTAATAGTTTCACCCTCTCTTGTAGATTTCTGAATGGGACGTTCTCATCTTCAAAGTGCATTCTAGTTTCAAGTCGAGTGTTTCTGCTTGGTCCCTGTAACAAATTCTTTTCGGTCGTTCTAACAACCTGAACCTTTTCTTTGTTGGTTTCAGCTCAAATGTGATCTAAAAAGTAATGTAGTTAATGTATGATTGATATAAGGAACATAACTTTGTTGTTGAAAATTATATATGGAAAATGCTGCACGACTAAAAATATTTGTGATTATCCCAGTAACTAATAAGTGCCTTCCCCCTGAATGTTGCCACACATCTCAATCCATGGTGAGCACATGCCAGTCTGATGTTTGGTGTCGAATTAGCGTCACTCTTGATCCTTATAACTGTATTTGAGAGTAAATTTGTACTTGTAGCCAATTTTATGCATCTAGATTCTGATCGTTATGCACATTTTACTTAAAGTCATTAATCTGGTTATATTAATTTCAGCAAAATACACTAAGATATGATATTATGTGCTTTCAAATGTAGGAAAGTAGTGAGGCCAGACAGAAATTTTTAAATGCAAAATCAATTTCATCTGCCCAATTTTTCAGTGATCAGATGAAGCCTGGGAAAGGGAGGCCCAAATCTCACTGCAAAAGTGTCCGGTATGTCCCTTCTTGTAAGATATCATTGTTGGAAACAAAACAATTCATATGCTGGTCCATCACTTCCTATTGGATTTTAGTTCATTCTGTATGTGTGCATGTTGTGTGCGAGTTAAGATGTAATTTGCAAGATAGAATTATTTGCGAGCTCTAGTGCTTACAGACCGATGTTCAAGGCCAGCTACCGATATTCAGGACCAGCTAATCTATTTTGTTATAGGAGAGTATGCCATCCTTGGATGTTGTTTGTTTACTATGTTAAGTTTATCATTGGCAGGTTTTTCTCAAGTAGTACATAAATCAAAACTTTCCTCAGATTGAGGTTCTTGATCCATATTTGTTACAGTAGAATGTATTTTGAATTACAGAACATGTTTCAAAATTGATGTGTATGTTGGCTATAAAAAATATTTGTGAGTCTATTATTATTATTATCAATGTTCAACTTGTGCTTAACAAATATGGAAAACTACATATATTATGTGGTTTGTATAGCGTTGGCGTGGTTAAATTGTGTCGAAACTTAGTACTAAATTGGTAATAATCTGATGAACTAAATGTTCCGCTTGTTCGTTTCGTCCATGTCTTCTATAACCCAATAAAACCAATAAAACCATTAAAACCTACCAAAAATCTAACTTTTCCAAGAAAAATTCTGGAAATTGCAAAGCATAAACTCTCCTAACTCATTCAGTTCACTGTATAACTTTTTGAGAAAAAATGAAGACTTTTCAGTAAAAATAATAATAATAAGCACTGAATAACAATAATTTTTATTCATGCTTATCTAATTTTTAGACATTACTTTCCAAATCACAACAATGAATTGAAAATGCACCTGGTGTGTGTTGACCAAAATGGAATCTGTAAGGATCGCCTTACCCTTGCAATACTAATGACGACACACTAGAGGGGGGGGGAATAGTGTAATGGCAATAAAATTGTCCAATTAAAATTTAACTTGCAAATGCAGAATAATAAATGCAAGAGGAATTAATCGACACAATCAATCCAAAAGCAAACACAAGATATACACTGGTCTCCAAACTTGGGTACGTCCAGCCACACCAATATTCACTATAATCCCACAAAGAGAAGTGAACACAAATCGCACAAAGAGATTCCTCACCAAGAGGATTTTACCCTACACAAGGACCCAACCAACCCGACACAGGGGTCAAACTCCCACCAAGAGAATTACTAACTCCCAATCAGAGAATTAGGGTTAGCCCTACACTAGGACACCAAAGTCCCACAAAGAGAGTTACTCCTACAAAGAGAGTTATTTCCACTAAGAGAATATCCTAATCCCACAAAGAAATAAACTCCCACAAAGAGAGAAAGACTAATTCCCACAAAGAGAATTAGTGTTACAAAGAAACACCAAGTAAAATAAATACTCTTACCTATGCCTTGAGATGCTTACTCATAGATGAATGCAAGGCATGGAAGAGGATCTCCAAGTGTTGAGATTTGCTTGAAAGCACTTGGATGATTTCCCTTGAGCTGGACTTCAATGCATGAAGAGAATGAGAGCTCAAAGAGGGAAATGAGAGAGTTTGAGAGTGGCTTAATCAATCTCTAATGATTTGCAATAGCATCAAGAAGCTCCTATGAACTCAGCCCTCACACACACACACACACACACACACACACACACACACACACACACACACACACACACACACACATATAGGAACCCTATATCAACTCTCAAAACCCAAGGAAACAGCCAAAAACAAAAAGCTGCAACGGATAGTTTCTGGGCAGAAACGTCACTGACAGTCGACTGAAGAACAAATGACAGTCGACTGTCCAACGGCTAGAAAATATCCAACAGCTATAATCTGAGCCACGATAGTCGACTGATGAAGTCGCTACAGTCGACTGTAAACAGGACAGGTGCCTGTAAAACCTTCAGTAGGCGACTGCTGCAGGGGATGGAATAAAACAGAGAGCTGCACTCTTTCTCCCAATATGCATACATGCGACTGATGACAAGAATACAGTCGACTGTAAAATAGTCAGGCGACTGTAAATCCTTCATCAGTCGGCTGCTGCAGGAGATGGAGAAAAACAGAGAGAAGCAGTAATTGCACTTACGCTACTTAGACGACTGTTGACCAATTCACAGGAGAATGTAAATATACATGCGACTGTAAACTGAGCATCAGTCGACTGATGCGAAAAGATCAAGTAGAGTCAATAGAAATATTGACTTGAGCCGTGCATCACAGTAAACTGTAGAAGGCCCGACATGCGACTAGAAATCACCCAGTCGACTGTGGATCCTTCAGCAGGCGACTGCAGGAGAACCAGAAACTCCAAATGAGTCTTTGGTCAAGATGAGCCTATTGGGTTGGATTCTATGATAATCCTAAGGCTCACTAAGATGGTTGAATGCATATGCATGTATGAGTAGACCATCTAACAAGGCATTACAATAACCTAGACTCAAATGAGAGAGAAAGCAATAAAGGAAATATTACATGGATTACATTGCTTTCCTTAGAGTCTATGTCTTCAATCTAGATGCCTTGATTCTTCTCATCATCTCCAAGCTTTGGCACCCCTTGAGTCCAAGCTTTGGCCCTTCTCCACTTGATCTCCATCCTTGCACCAAGTGTTTAGTCTCCAGAAATGATATTCTAGAAATGTAACTAAGAGACTAAAACAAGAGAGTCATTAGCAACAACATAATGTTGTGATCATCATCAAAATAACATTGGTATGAAACACCAATACTCAACAGCATCAACAACAATAGCCTCATCAAAGGAACCACTTGTAGGTGCTGATGCATTATTGTTGTTATCATTTCTCAATATCCGATCTTGAGAATGAATATGGGACACATCTACAAAAATCAGATCATAAACTCTCATCAAACAACATTTAATTCACGTAACAATTTAGGATCAAAAATGAAATATTTTCGGAAAAATACTGATAAAAGGCACTGAATCCAGATTGATATATGTAGTGTGTCATTAACCTTATTCCTGAAATAATCCTTCCAAAATTATTCCAAAAATACAAACACCCATTAGTCATAGAATCATAGCCTTTGCATTAACAAACATCCTTAGTATAATCATAGCATTTTCATTAAAATACAAACACAAATCCATGATTTTCTTCCTTAATATAATCACAGCCTTTTCATTCAAAAATCAGTAACATGAACACAATTTAACTTTAACATAATAGGTACCCCAATTTGACTCTTTACATAAACAAACATCCTCCTATTTCTCCTTAAGAAAATGGAAACGTCCTAAATTAACAAATGCACACACAAATTATAAAAGTGGGTCCTCAAATTTTTTAATCAAATTGATTTAAAAATACGCAAAAACTTACAGTTCTCATCTCTTCATCAACCACACACTTAACACCCTCGCATCCATAATTCGAATGTACTCAAACACAAGCTTTTGGTAGTTCCAATCTGTGTACAAACCAATTAAGCAAATTAACCCAATTCCAAGCTGTGCGCAACCACTCTTATGTACTTTTAAAACAACACAGTAAAATTGGATGACATCAACTAATAGATACATAAGCAAATCGTCTATAATATCATAGCATGACACATTAAAATTCTAAATTCATGATATTAAAATTTAAGGTTTACAATTTCCTTTAAAAAATCACAAAATAAAATAATGAATTATTCAAACAAAAAACTCATTATGCATTAATGAGCTAATCAACGAATATGTTTGAAAATATAAGTCTACCATGGTTTGCACGTTTGGAATTATAAATTGATCTGTTAAGCTGATTATTTCACAGTCTACAATGGATAATCAATGAACAGTAATGGTTTTTTTATCTCTGCTCTACTTAAAGTAATATCAATAGAGAGAAACCATAGCATTAGAATTGAAATGATAATGATGCTAATGATGCCCAAGACAAATGCTTTAATGTACCAGGACCACATGGAAAAGGGTTATTAGCAAAACTATGAAAAGGACTTATGTTCAGGAAATTTGATGGAATGTATATGAGGTTGATATCAATTTCAATGAGAGGTTTTTGGTAGTTTAATTCCAACTCAACACATGATTCAAGTTTTGCAACTCATGCAGATTAATTTAATTCCCATATTATGGCTATGGAATTAGCAAGGTGTTCATGCGCTGCATCTATTTCAATGAGAGGGTTTTTGGTAGGTAGGTTACTCTCAACTCAACACCAGAAACTTCAAGGACTTTGGAGCATTCCATGGATGGTGTATCCAAATGGTAGGCATTATTGCAAGCTCATGAATCCAAGTTCTCACATAGTCTCCATTAGGATCAAATTTGTAACCTTGAAACTTGATTTCCAAAAAAATGAGCTAATTAAGAGATAGTTATGCAAATAATTCAATTGTACGGGAAACTAAAATCGATAATAAGGAAAAATAAGGACACTAGTTTTTAAAAAATATCTAGAATAACCAATTTCTAAAACTACAAAAACATATTTGGAAAGTTATAAGTCATATTTGAAATTTACTGCTTTTTGTTATGAATGAGGGAGGCCTTTGGCCTCCCCTCCTTCATTACCCACTATCATTAGTCCCCATTACTATGAGTAATGGGGACTCTTGGTCTCCTTGAGGCCTTTCATCTCCTCCCCTATATCAATATATAGAGAACCATGGCCTATGGCCATGGTTACTCATTCCTTTGGCTATGAAAGCTTCTCTCTCTATCTCTTGAATCCAATTACCTCATAACACGTTATCAGCACGTGTTCTCCTCTTGAGCACAAATTTTTCAACAAAATTTTCATCCCCTACGCGCAAGGAATCTATAGTTACTGCGGCGAGGAATCTATTGGTTGCAGCGTTGCGGCATCCTCAAGGCGTTCGGGAGCTCGGATTTTTATCTACGGTTCTAATCTACGGTCGTCCCTAGATCATCGATCTAGAGGTAAAATTTTATTTCCCGTAGATTACAATACATGATAATTTTTACATTGTTATAGTACAAGTAAAAATTAAAATGAAAAAAAACAAAAAAAAACCCTACTCTAATCCCTCGCGCCGCCGCCCCCCCAGTCGGGGGGGCCTCTGTCGCTGACCCGCCGCCACCCCCCAGTCGGGGGCCCTCTGTCGCTGACCTGCCGCCGCACCCCCAGTCGGGGTGGGGGGCCTCTGTCGCTGACCTGCCGCCGCCCCCCCAGTCGGGGGGCCTCTGTCGCTGACCCGCCGCCTCCCCCCCAGTCGGGGGGGCCTCTGTCGCTGACTCGCAGCGCCCATCCCCCCAGCGGGGGGGGGTCCTCCGGTAGCGCCCCCCCTGACGGGGGAGGCCGATTCGCAGCGCCCACCCCCAGCGGGGGGGATTCGCAGCGCCCACCCCCCAGTGGGGGGGTTCCTACGACATCCCCCCCTGACCGGGGGGGAGGGGGGCGATCTGCAGCGCCCCCCAGCGGGGGGTTCCTTTGACAGATCGGCATCGCCTCCCCCCGACGAGGGGGCTCTTCTCTGTCACCTTCCACCCTCGCGGGGCGGGGGGGGGGGGGGGTGGTATTTTACTCTGGCTGCTGCGTGGGGGGGATTTCTGGCCACTGCCAGACTCAAATCGGTAACTAATGGGGTGGAGATTGTGGGGACAGACTTACGGTTTTTGGGGATTATTGGTTTTTCCCCAACCTAAAGTAGGCTAAATTTAGTTAAAAATGATATATGGGCCAGAAGCCCATTAGTGAGTATCAATAACACAAATATTTTAATTGGGCCTGCAGCCCCTATTACATTATATTTAGCCCCTATTACACAAATATTTTAACGGTAAAAATTATATTTAGCCTACTAAATAATTGCCTGAAGCCAATTCTTTAACGAGACTCTCCCCTGAGTAAAATCAAAAATAATCTCTATATTCCTTGTTGACCAATTATTTTATACATCCCTCTTGCATATTATAATCTATGTTTTACTAGGACTCTATTTTTCAAAATATAACTATCTCAAAGATCCTGAGACCGCTCTGCCATTAGTCAACTAACCTAACGGTGTATGACGTTTCCACGTGGTCTACGAGATAATTATATTTTCTAGTTTCCTTTACAAATATGGTTTGCTTGAGATATATGCGTGGTTGTTCATTTTTATGCCAGTAGCATATTTATAACTGCGCGGATGTTTAAATAAGTAAAAATGTGTTTTTCGGGATCGGCCATTGTATACCTATTTACATTCCTGCACTTTTATTTTTCTTTTGAGAGAATTTGTAAGTGAGGAAATTTGTATTAAAAGCCAAAGCTCGGTGCAACGGCATATGAAGACGGAGATATAGGGACCCAGTTTGGGTTTCCAAAGTTGTATTTTTCTTTTTCTCTTATGGACTGTAAACGAACTTTGGACTGTGTACTATTTTGGGTATCTGGCTGATCCCCGCATTTTTACTTGTTAATTTCTTTGTTCATGAATATTTGAATTTTAATTAATTCATGCTCATTTTAAATTGCGTAGATAAAATGACAAAATTGGCAAGCGTCGATTTCAAAGTCCTTGACTTTGCAGGGACAAATTACCTGAGTTGGCGAGTGGACCTGAAGTTCCAATTGCGTTCGATGGCCCTCCTTGGGTCCATTTTGGCTCCTTCCTCGGCCCCAGCAGCGGCCGATACATCTAGCAGCAGCCCTACAACCACTGTATCCGATGTAGATAAGGCGAAAGCCATAATCTACATTAGGAAACATATAGATCGGACCTTGAAGGCCGAATACTTAACGGTTGAGGACCCAAAGGACCTATGGACAGCACTGGAAGCACGGTATAAACATCAAATTGATGTTATATTACCCCGTGCCAGTTATGAGTGGGAAAACCTCAGACTTTAGGACTATAAGTCCGTCGCTGAGTATAATTCTGCACTTCATAACATCACCTCACACCTGAAGTTGTGCGGTGAAGAAGTGACAGAACAACGCATGTTGGAAAAAACATTTACCTCGTTTCCCGAGAAAGATGCAATCCTCATGCAGCAGTATCGTGAACGCAACTTCACGAAATTCTCTGATCTGATCTCATGCCTACTTAGGGCAGAGCAAAATCGAGATTTACTGCTTGCAACTCATAACTTGTGTCCAGTTGGCACTGCCCCAATCCATGAAGCCCACCATGTTTCTCCCCAGAAGTGGAAAAACAAGAGGAAGCCTAAAAACACTAAAGGGAAAGCGGTAATGAAGCAACCAAGAGGTGCAGCTCCCCAGACAAACAAAAACAATAAAAGGAAACGAAAACTTCACTTGGAAGCGAAAGAACACCGAGCACGTTTCACTACCAAAGAAGACCTGGGAGGACAAATGCCATAGATGCGGCATGACTGGCCATTGGTCCAGACACTGTCGCACTCCTCGCCACCTACAGGATTTATACCAGGCGAGCCAGAAGTCTCGACCTGAGATAAACTTGGCTGGTGTACTGCCGCCAACTGTCTTTACTGCTAAAGACTTCGAGAACGACGACCTGCTTGATTGAGCACTATCTTTTATCTATGCATTTAGAATTCGATGTATCTTCATCTTTATTTTGCTTTAGTACGATCTTTTATTTTCGAATGTTATCTACATTTTCGCTCAAATAAAATTTCGTTTTTGCTTAAATAGATGATGTCTGAGTGCCTAGTAGACAGTGCCTCAACGCACACAATCCTTCGCGATCATTGCTATTTTAATAGCGTAAATAAATATGACGGTCCTGTTATCACAATTTCAGGACTGTCCCAAATAATCGAAGGATCTGGTGAAGCAATTATATTGCTCCCAAATAACACAAGACTTCTAATAAAAAATGCATTATTCTCTCCTAAATCAAATATGAATCTCGTAAGTTTCAAGGATTTCCGTTTAAACGGATATCACTTAGAAACCAGAGAAGAAAATAAGGTTGAATATCTGATTGTTACTCGTCATAAAGATGACCAGAAGATCATCTGCGAGCGATTCAAGGGACTCCCGTCGGGTCTCCACCAAACATACATTCAACCAATAGAAGCTAATATGACTGAGCACCAGACGTGCCAATTACTGCCAGAGTTCCAACTCTGGCATAATAGACTTGGTCACCCTAGAACAGCAATGATGCGACGCATCATCACTGAATCCCGTGGACACAAATTGAAGAACCTGAAGATTCTTCAAAAGGGTGAATTTCCTTGTCTCCCTTGTTTCAAGGGAAAACTTATAACGAGACCATCCCTCCTGAAAGTGGGATTAGAGTCTCCTGGCTTCCTTGAGAGAATTCATGGTGACATTTGCGGGCCTATTCACCCCGCAAGTGGCCCATTTCGATACTTCATGGTACTGATTGATGCATCAACCAAATGGTCTTATGTGTGCCTTTTGTCCACCAGCAACCTAGCTTTTCCAAAGCTATTGGCACAAATAATTAGGTTGCGTGCTCATTTTCCCGATAACCATATCAAGACACTACGTCTTGATAATGCGGGAGAATTTACTTCACAAGTCTTCGAAGACTATTGCCGGGCAACGGGTATTGAATTTGAACATCCTGTAGCACATGTTCACACCCAAAACGGATTAGCTGAGTCCCTTATAAAGAGACTCCAATGGATTGCACGTCCATTGCTTATGCAATCCCAGTTGCCAGTGTATGCTTGGGGGCGTGCTATTTTACATGCCGCATCACTTATTAGGATAAGACCCTCTGGAGGTCATACTTTATCCCCGATGCAACTAGCATATGGCGCACCTCCGGATATCTCTCATTTGAGAGTGTTTGGTTGTGCGGTATATGTCCCAATAGCACCACCTCAGAGGACCAAAATGGGTCCTCAGCGTCGTCTATGTATATATATTGGGTTTGATTCACCCTCTATTATCAGATACCTTGAACCCCTGACGGGTGACGCATTCAAGGCAGTTTTGCTGACTGTGAATTTAATGAGAAAATTTTTCCTAAACTGGGCACACAGTCTAAGAAGCCAGAAGCTCCTAAGACCATTAGTTGGGACCAGAAGTCTTTGTCCCTATATGATCCGCGTACTAATCTGTGTGAAGATGAGATCCTAAAGATCATTCACATCCAGAATACAGTACATCTTTTGCCGGATAAATTCACGGACAACCAGAAGATTGTCCGTTCACACGTCCCTGCTGCCAATACGCCAGCTAGGATTGACATCCCCATAGATGGATGCAATCCACCGGCAGCAGAATTGGCTGTACCTCAAATGAAAAGAGGACGCCCACCAGGTTTAAAAGATAAAGTTCCTCGAAAGAGGAAGACTCTTGGAGATACTAAGATTATCCCTCCACAGGATGCTGACCTCAGACCAGCTACTTCTCCCCTCCTGATTTCCCCAGCAGAGGAAACAATAGGAGAAACATCATTAAATTTTGTACGTACTGGAGAAGTACTGGACAGAAATAGCATAGTCGTCGACGACGATTTTGCGTTCGATATTGCCATTCACGTCACTGAATATGACGAAACCACGATCTCTGGCAGAATGTAAACACCGAGATGATTAGCTAAAGTGGGACGAGGCAATAAGAGTAGAGCTGGACTCACTCTTGAAACGCAAAGTCTTTGGACCAGTAGTCCAAACACCAGTAGGTGTAAAACCTGTGGGATATAAGTGGTTTTTCATAAGAAAAAGAGATGAAAATAATGTGATCGTTCGCTATAAGGCACGCCTTGTAGCCCAGGGATTTTCCCAAAGACCGGGGATTGATTACGAAGATACGTATTCTCTGGTGATGGATTCGATCACATTCCGATTTTTAATAAGCCTAACTTCTCTGGAAAGCCTAGAAATGCAGCTCATGGACGTTGTGACTGCATATCTATATGGAGATATAGATAAAAATATCTATATGAGACTTCCTGATGGGTTTAATCTACCCCAAGAGATGAAAGAGATACCTCAGGACGTATTCTCCGTAAGGCTACATAGATCATTATATGGTCTAAAACAATCGGGAAAGATGTGGTATAACAGACTTAGTGACTTCCTTGCACAGCAAGGATTCATGAATAACGAAGTGTGCCCTTGTATCTTTATCAAAAGAACGGGAACATGATTCGTCATCATAGCTGTATATGTAGATGACTTAAATCTCAAAGGATCTCCTGCAGAGATCAAAGAGATATTTGAAAGCCTTAAACATACTTTTGAAATGAAAGACCTAGGCAAAACAAAGTATTGTCTTGGCTTACAGATAGAACACCTAAGAGGTGGAATCCTATTACACCAATCTAATTACACAAAGAAACTTCTACACAAGTTTCATATGGATAAACGTCATCCTTTAGGTACTCCTATGGTCGTAAGATCACTAGATGTACAAAAGGACCCCTTCCGGCCACTGGAAGAGGGGGAGGAGATACTGGGTCCTGAAGTACCCTACCTCAGTGCCATTGGAGCATTTCTATATCTGGCTAACTGTACACGTCCCGATATAGCGTTACAGTTAATCTTCTAGCCAGACACAGTGCAGCGTCCACAAAGCGCCACTGGAACGGAGTAAAGCATCTTCTACGATACCTTCAGGTTTCCATTGATCTTGGACTTTACTACCAGAGAGGTGCCTCCCCCAAATTGTTTGGTTATGCTGATGCATGTTATCTCTCTGATCCGCACACGGAAAAATCCCAAACTGGTTTTGTTTTTACCTACGGAGGTACTGCTATCTCCTGGAGATCGGTGAAGCAAACCACGACAGCTACATCATCCAACCATTCAGAGCTCATTGCGATCCACGAAGCAAGCAGAGAGTGTTATTGGCTACGATCCGTCGTCCAACACATTCTTCAATCTACTGGCCTGAAAACCGGTGATTTAGAGCTTACCGTTCTGTTTGAAGATAACGCTGCATGCATTGCTCAACTTCAAAAAGGCTACATCAACGGAGACAGGACGAAGCACATATCTCCCAAGTTTTTCTGGACACATGAGCTAAAGGAGGACAAGCAGATCGAAGTTCAGCAGATACAGTCCTGCAATAACTTAGCTGATCTTTTTACTAAGTCTTTGCCCAAATGTATTTTTGTAAAACTTGTAAAGAACATTGGCATGCAACAACTGAAAGACCTGCAAGCCTGAAGCTTGTACGGATCAGGGGGAGTAACCTGTGGGTTGCACTCTTTTCCCTTAAGCTGTTGGGTTTTTTCCACTGGGTTTTCCACAGCTAAGGTTTTAACGAGGCAAACACTCTTACTCTGGATCCCGAAGTATCCACCCCTCTTTGCTTCAAATGCTGAGACCAAAGTGATGAATGGGTAAGGGGGAGTGTTATGAATGAGGGAGGCCTTTGGCCTCCCCTCCTTCATTACCCACTATCATTAGTCCCCATTACTATGAGTAATGAGGACTCTTGGTCTCCGTGAGGCCTTTCGTCTCCTCCACTATATCAATATATAGAGAACCATGGCCTATGGCCATGGTTACTCATTCCTTTGGCTATGAAAGCTTCTCTCTCTATCTCTTGAATCCAATTACCTCATAACACTTTTAACTTTCATTTATCCATTTTACCTGGTGTATGTAACCCTTTGTTCATGGTCAATCCACAGGCATACGTTTTTGATTGAATTCAATCCCATGGAAAATAGTGGCGTCAATGCCATGGGGTAATGAAATGTGGTGCTTTGACATCATAAATTGTACATAGCCAAAATCCAATAGGCCAATTATGAGGCTTCACAATTGAAATTGTTGCATTGATTACCAACAAAACACAACCAGAAAGATCGGCAGCACATGGGATAACATAATAGCCACAAATGAAATGCAAGATTTGACCTATGTATTAAACAGATTGTTTCTCTAAGCAAACTGATTAATTTGAAATGTTAAAAGTATATTTTTGGCTCCCTAAATTTCATTTAAAATATAATTTATGTTAAATAATGATATTAACAGTTTTGATGTGGTATATAACATTGTTCAAGTATCACAGCCCCTTCGTGATCCCAACAAATTGTTTTTAGACGGATCCCTATATATTTATTAGCAATGTTTAATCCATATAGAAAGGACAAGGAATTATTTTGCTGTAGGATTTAAAGAAAGCACCTTACAGAACTTGTAATGCACTGATTTATGTTAATGATTGGAATTTGACCTTACAAATTGTTGTTGTGCCCTTCCATATAATTATAAAAAAGGTTACAATTGCGGTATAAACAATAAAACTTTCAAGTTATATACTAAAATACTGGTCAACTACCTACTAAAATGAAGAAAAACAAACAAAAGAAAAATGCAACTCATAAAAAATACATGAACATAAAAAAGAAAATCGGTACAGAATTAGACAGACTTTCTAATAGTGGTAAATATCATCATGGTGTAGAAGAGAAAACTTAACTTGTTACTTACAATAATGGGTCCTTGAATCATCAAATTGTTCTGTTCGAATAGCCAGATCAGCAAGCGACCTTTCTGCATAAAGAAAAACCAAATCATCGTTGCAACATAAATCAAGAACACATAAATAAAAATACAATATAAGTGAAATACCTACTGCAGTTTCTATAATTCAGTAACAAATCAGTATACCAAATATACATCAGAAATCAACAGAGTATGGAGAAATCTATAGACATTTAATCCCTTATGCAGGAAAAAATGCCACACTTTCAAATTTGCTTCATAAATCAAAGACTACTGCGATCTCCACATTTCCATGTACAAAATAAAAAGAAAGTGAAAGACACAAACTAATCTATCATGCAAATATATTATAGATTTGTTATTCTTTCAGAAATACTAATGTCATAAGGAATCCATTAAGTAATGTTAATGGTTAACTGTAATAAAAAATCACCAGTATTGTTATTATATTAATTTATAATGCATTCCATGTATTACATAAAGCAGTAAAACTCATGATTTTTCTAAAGAGGAGATTGTTCTTGCTATGCTCAACTCCTTGTATGCTCAACTACATGCTCACATATGATTCTCTTCTGATGGGACCGATTACATTCAAGTAATAATTCTTTAGTGATAACATAGAAGTGTTCAAGAAAACCTAGAACCTAAAACATAAACAAAGAGATTTTCTCCCGCGAAATCTTTGTTCTCCAAAAGATTATTTCCGCAGCCAAAATTTAAAAGAACAACAAATTAGCATAAAAATATTTAGCGACACAAGAGTCTTCGGCACGGAACAACAAATTCGACATGAACGCCTTTGACGCGGAACAACAAATTCGTGGCGAGTGCCTTCGGCGCGGAACAACAAATTAGCGTAAAAAATTTAGCAAGCGCCTTCAGCATGGAACAACAAATTAGAGTAAAAATATTTAGCAGATGCCTTCAGCGCGCGAAACAACAAATTAGCTTAAAAATATTTAGCGGGCATCTTCAGCACACAGAACAACAAATTAGCGTAAAAATATTTAACGAGCGCCTTCGGTGCGGGGTGTTTGATTGAATGCCTCGATGAAAACCAAGCTTCTAATGCACCACTATTTATACTGGAGTTATTGATTGGAGAGTAAGAAAATTTTCGCATTTGAATGATAAATATTTGATTCTTGGGGAGTAAGCCTGTGACCATTCTTTAATGCTTGCATCCATGTGTCATAAGATAAATGGGATTCGAGTCGAATATTTAGAAAAACACTTAGAAATATTAAAAAGGATACTAAAGAAAAAGAAGAAATCATTAAAGAAAATAGTCTCCTTAAAAAAGAATGATTTTCTGCAAAAAGAAATTTCTTTAGTAAATAAAAAAGTTGAGAATCTAAATAATCTTCTCGTATCTGTCAAAGATAAATACGACGCTACGATGAAAATTATTGAGAATTTCAACAAAGGAAAAGGGAAGCTAGACAGTCTAATAGATAATCAAAAAGCCTCATCTAGCAAAACCGGACTCGGTTATGATTCACATCATACCAAGAAACGGGTTAAGCATACTAGGATGCATCATTCTAACAATAATGTTTTGAGCATCTGGATACCAAAGAAACTATCTGATCAACGAAGGAAAATGTACGCTATTGACTTTGTTCAGCAAGTTCATTTAAACAAAAATTACAAATATATTGTTCATGAGGGAACTAAACCATACTGGGTTTGGCTTCCTAAAGACTAACTTCTCGGACTCAAGGAGAGAGTACCATAAACGTTTTATTTTTTTTCAGGTACTTCAAAGAAATGAAAGGAAGAAAACAAGACCAAACGCATTGTAAAGGATCAAAATCAACAACTCGAATCCCATTTATCTTATGACATATGGATGCAAGCATTAAAGAATGGTCACATGCTTACTCCCCAAGAATCAAATATTTATCATTCAAATGCGAAAATTTTCTTACTCTCCAATAAATAACTCCAGTATAAATAGTGGTGCATTAGAAGCTTGGTTTTCATCGAGGCATTCAATCAAACACCCCGCGCCGAAGGCGCTCGTTAAATATTTTTACGCTAATTTGTTGTTCCGTGTGCTGAAGATGCCCGCTAAATATTTTTAAGCTAATTTGTTGTTTCGCGCGCTGAAGGCATCTGCTAAATATTTTTACTCTAATTTGTTGTTCCATGCAGAAGGCGCTCGCTAAATTTTTTACGCTAATTTGTTCTTCCACGCCGAAGGCACTCGCCACGAATTTGTTGTTCCGCGTCAAAGGCGTTCATGTCGAATTTGTTGTTCCGTGCCGAAGACTCCCGTGTCGCTAAATATTTTAGGCTAATTTGTTGTTCTTTTAAATTTTGGCTGCGGAAATAATCTTTTGGGGAACAAAGATTTCGCGGGAGAAAATCTCTTTGTTTATGTTTTAGGTTCTAGGTTTTCTTGAACACATCTATGTTATCACTAAAGAATTATTACTTAAATGTAATCGGTCCCATCAGAAGAGAATCATATGTGAGCATGTAGTTGAGCATACAAGGAGTTGAGCATAGCAAGAACAATCTCCTCTTTAGAAAAATCATGAGTTTTACTGCTTTATGTAATACATGGAATGCATTATAAATTAATATAATAACAATACTGGTGATTTTTTATTACAGTTAACCATTAACATTACTTAATGGATGCCTTATGACATTAGTATTTCTGAAAGAATAACAAATCTATTATATAGTTGCATGATAGATTAGTTTGTGTCTTTCACTTTCTTTTTATTTTGTACATGGAAATGTGGAGATCGCAGTAGTCTTTGATGTATGAAGCAAATTTGAAAGTGTGGCATTTTTTCCTGCATAAGGGATTAAATGTCTATAGATTTCTCCATACTCTGTTGATTTCTGATGTATATTTGGTATACTGATTTGTTACTGAATTATAGAAACTGCAGTAGGTATTTCACTTATATTGTATTTTTATTTATGTGTTCTTGATTTATGTTGCAACGATGATTTGGTTTTTCTTTATGCAGAAAGGTCGCTTGCTGATCTGGCTATTCGAACAAAACAATTTGAGGATTGAAGGACCCATTATTGTAAGTAACAAGTTAAGTTTTCTCTTCTACAACATGATGATATTTACCACTATTAGAAAGTCTGTCGAATTCTGTACTGATTTTCTTTTTTATGTTCATGTATTTTTTATGAGTTGCATTTTTCTTTTGTTTGTTTTTCTTCATTTTAGTAGGTAGTTGACCAGTATTTTAGTATATAACTTGAAAGTTTTATTGTTTATATCGCAATTGTAACCTTTTTTATAATTATATGGAAGGGCACAACAACAGTTTGTAGGGTCAAATTGCAATCATTAATATAAATCAGTGCATTACAAGTTCTATAAGGTGCGTTCTTTAAATCATGCAGCAAAATAAATCCTTTTCCTTTCTATATGGATTAAACATTGCTAATAAATATATAGGGATCTGTCTAACACTAATTTGTTGGAATCACGAAGGGGTTGTGATACTTGAACAATGTTATATACCACATCAAAACTGTTGATATCATTATTTAACATAAATTATATTTTAAATGAAATTTGGGTAGCCAAAAATATACTTTTGACATTTCAAATTGATCAGTTTGCTTAGAGAATGATCTGTTTGATACATAGGTCAAATCTTGCAATTCATTCGTGGTTATTATGTTATCCCATGTGCTGCCGATCTTCCTGGTTGTGTTTTGTTGTTCATCAATGCAACAATTTCAATTGTGAAGCCTTACAATTGGCCCATTGGATGTTGGCTATGTACTCTTTATGATGTCAAAGCACCACATTTCATTACCCATGGCATTGACACCACTATTTTCCATGGGATTGAATTCAATCAAAAACGTATGCCAGTGGATTGACCATGAACTAAGTGTTACATACACCAGGGAGAATGGATACATGAAAGTTGAAAGAAGTAACTTTCAAATATGACTTATAACTTTCCAAAGATGGTTTTGTAGTTTCAGATATTGGTTATTCTAGATATTGTTTAAAAACAAGTTTTCTTATTTTTCCTTATTGTCGATTTTAGTTTCCAGTACAATTGAATTAGTTGCATAACTATCTCTTAATTAGCTCATTTTTTTTGGAAATCAAGTTTCAAGGTTACAAATATGATCCTAATGGCGACTATGTGAGAACTTGGATTCCTGAGCTTGCAATAATGCCTACCATTTGGATACACCATCCATGGAATGCTCCAAACTCCTTGAAGTTTCTGGTGTTGAGTTGGGACTAGCCTACCTACCAAAAAACCTCTCAGTGAAATAGATGCAGCACATGAACACCTTGCTAATTCCATTGCCATAATGTGGGAATTAAATTAATCTGCATGAGTTGCAAAACTTGAATCATGTGTTGAGTTGGAATTAAACTACTAAAGACCTCTCATTGAAATTGTTATCAAACTCATATACATTCCATCAAATTTCCTGAACATAGTTCCTTTTCACAGTTTTGCTAATAACCCTTTTCCATGTGGTCCTGGTACATTAAAGCATTTGTCTTGGGCATCATTTGCATCATTATCATTTCAATTCTAATGCTATGGTTTCTCTCCATTGATATTACTTTGAATAGAGCAGAGATAAAAAACCATTAGTGTTCATTGATTATCCATTGAAGACTGTGAAATTATCAGCTTGGCAGATCAATTTATGATTCCAAACGTGCAAACCATGGTAGACTTATATTTTCAAACCTATTCGTTGATTAGCTCATTAATGCATAATGAGTTTTTTGTTTGAATAATTCATTATTTTATTTTGTGATTTTTAAAGGAAATTGTAAACCTTAAATTTTAATATCAAGAATTTAGAATTTTAATGTGTCATTCTATGATATTATAGATGATTTGCTTATGTATCTATTATTTGATGTCATCCAATTTTACTGCGTTGTTTTAAAAGTACATAAGAGTGGTTGCATACAGCTTGGAATTGGGTTAATTTGCTTAATTGGTTTGTACACAGATTGGAACTACCGAAACTTGTGTTTGAGTACATTCCAAGTATGGATGTGAGGGTGTCAAGTCTGTGGTTGATGAAGAGATGAGAACTGTAAGTTTTTGCGTATTTTTTTATCAAATTTGATTGAAAAATTTGAGGACCCGCTTTTATAATTTGTGTGTGCATTTGTTAATTTAGGAAGTTTCCGTTTTCTTAAGGAGAAATAGGAGGATGTTTGTTTATGTAAAGAGTCAAATTGGGGTACCTATTATGTTAAAATTAAAATGTGTTCATGTTACTGATTTTTGAATGAAAAGGCTGTGATTATATTAAGGAAGAAAATCGTGGAATTGTGTTTGTATTTTAATGAAAAGGTTGTGATTATACTAAGGATGTTTGTTAATGCAAAGGCTATGATTCTATGACTAATGGGTGTTTGTGTTTTTGGAATAATTTTGGAAGGATTATTTCTGGAATAAGGTTAATGACACACCACATATCAATCTGGATTCAGTGCCTTTTATTAATATTTTTCCGAAAAGGTTTCATTTTTGATCCCAAATTGTTACATGAATTAAATGTTGTTTGATGAGAGTTTGTGATCTGATTTTTGCAGATGTGTCCCCCATTCAGTGTCAAGACCGGATATTTAGAAATGATAACAACAATAATGCATCAGCTCCTATAAGTGGTTCCCTTAATGAGGCTATTGCTGTTGATGCCATTTTGGTCAACACACACCAGGTGAATTTTCAATTCATTGTTGTGATTTGCAAGGTAATGTCTAAAAATTAGATAAGCGTGAATAAAAATTATTGTTCTTAAGTGATTTTTATTAGTATTTTTACTGAAAAGTCTTCATTTTTATCTCAAAAAGTTATACAGTGAAATGAATGAGTTAGGAGAGTTTATGCTTTGCAATTTCTAGAATTTTTCTTGGAAATATTAGATTTTTGGTAGGTTTTAATGGTTTTATTGGGTTATAGAAGACATGGACGAAACGAACAAGCGGAACATTTGGTTCATCAGATTTTTACCAATTTAGTTCTAAGTTTCGACACAATTTAACCACTCCAACCCTATACAGACCACATAGTATCAGTAGTTTTCCATATTTGTTCAGCACAAGTTGAACATTGATAATGATAATAGACTCACAAATTTTTTTATAGCCAACATACACATCAATTCTAAAACATGTTCTGTAATTCAAAATACATTCTACTGTAACAAATATGGATCAAGAACCTCCATATGAGGAAAGTTTTGATTTATGTATTGCTAGAGAAAAACCTGCCAATGATAAACTTAACATAGTAAACAAACAACATCCGAGGATGGCATACTCTCCTACAACAAAATAGATTAGCTGGTCCTGAACATCGGTAGCTGGCCTTGAACATCGGTCTGTAAGCACTAGCACTCGCAAATAATTCTATCTTGCAAATAACATCTTAACTCGCACACAACATGCATACATACAAAATGAACTAAAATCCAATAGGAAGTGATGGACAAGCATATGAATTGTTTTGTTCCCAACAATGATATCTCACAAGAAGGGACATGCCGGACACTTTTGCGGTGAGATTTGGGCCTCCCTTTCCCAGGCTTCATCTGATTACTGAAAAATTGGGCAGATGAAATTGATTTTGCATTTAAAAATTTCTGTCTGGCCGCACTACTTTCCTAGATTTGAAAGCACATAAAATCATATCTTAGTGTATTTGCTGAAAATAATATAACCAGATTAATGACTTTAAGTAAAATGTGATCACTCACAACCATCAGAATCTAGATGCATAAAATTGGCTACAAGTACAAATTTACTCTCAAATACAGTTATAAGGATCAAGAGTGACGCTAATTCGACACCAAACATCAGACTGGCATGTGCTCACCATGGATTGAGATGTGTGGCAACATTCATGGGAAATGCACTTATTAGTCACTGGGATAATCATAAATATTTTTAGTCGTGCATCATTTTCCACATATAATTTTCAACAACAAAGTCATGTTCCTTAGATCAATCATACATTAACTACATTACTTTTTAGATCACATTTGAGCTGAAACCAACAAAGGAAAGGTTCAGGTTGTTTGAACGACCAAAAAGAATTTGTTACAAGGACCAAGAAGGAACACTCGACTTGAAACTAGAATGCAGTTTGAAGATGGGAACGTCCCATTCAGAAATCTATCTGAGAGGGTGAACCTATTAGGACAGAGCATTGAAGATGAGAGATTTTTGTCTACAAATCTTGTTGTTAAAATAGAATACGTGGAAGATCAAAAGAAGGCGTTGTTGTATGAGCTTGAGTTGTCCTAGTCTAAAGTCTGAAAGTTGAGTGATAAGGTGGATTTGTTAGAAGCGAAAGTGACAAAGAGAGGACATTATCTACCCAATTTGCAATGAAGTGCCAGAACTTGGAGGATGAGATTTTGAGGAATTTTTATTTTTGCAACACTATCTATCAATTTAAGTTTTGTTATCCTACATTGCATATGAACAGATTGCAACTGTGTGAATAGCTGTTGCAAACAAAAATAGGGCAAACAAAGATCCTAGATAATCACTTTCCCAATTCTTTGTGAATCACTCACTATACTTACCTGAATAGATTTATTTTGCACTATATATACTTTTAGTTTGAATAAAAAAGGTGATATGTGCAAAGTAGAGAAAGAGCATCTCATAACATTCCCAGAACCACAAAAAATCAAATAAATAAATGTTCTTTCATTCATGTAGAAACGTGTTTTAGCCTGGTGAAGATATACATCTCACCATCTAATTTGCAAGAATCAAATTTATATTAGTTAGATGATGTGAGCACATACCACGATGACATTTATATTAGTTCGATGATGTAAGCAAACACCACGATGACATTATTTATGTTGATTATGTTAATTTAAAAATTGGATTTTATATTTTGAATAAGAAAATTAGTAATGTTGTTGATTGAGACGGCTTTGATTTGTGATTGTATTTGCAAAACCCATAAAACAGCGAGACCTCTCCTAGGCTTTCTCCTCGCAAGAACCGATCCAGTTTGTTTCCGACTAGAAATCTTGGGTTTTCATTGGACTAAAAAGGTGCCGCACTCTATCGTATCATCCCAATTGACTAAAATGGGATAAGGTCGGCTATTATTTGCTATGATCTTCGGTATTCTATCGTTGGTTCCTAAGATAGACGGAAAAATCGATCAGTCTTATTGTTTGTTTATGTTTAATTTGGCGTTTGTTTCACTTTAATGAGAATTATGCGATTTCAGAGTAATTTACTGCAGAAGTTTGTTTATGTGGATATTATCATTGTAATCATGTTGATTATGTTAATTTTAAAATTGAATTTCATAGTTTTAATAAGAAAATTGTAGTTTGAGGCTGCTGTTGTTTCTTTTAACATGATTTGTGATTGTATTTGCCCTTCTATTTGTGATTAAGGAAGCCGATTGTGTCCTCCAATTAATCCTAAATAAAAACAAATGCCGAGGGGATTAAAATTGCATTAATAGGATTCTGATCTAATATAATTTTTTCCCAAGTGTAGGTGAGATCATAATTTATAGGTTGCACTGATTTTTAATGTTTTATTTTCACTTTATTGACAGTAAAAGCTCACCTTTATAGTTTTTAATCTGTACCAAGCACTGGAAGATCATAGTCATTCCCTCACCGAGCTACTCAGAAACATAAACGTGCCAAGCAGCGTACGAGGTGATATAGCAAAGAATGGCAGAATTTCTTGATCTCGAGAATCAGGATGGAATTAGAATGACTTAGAATATCTTTCCTGGCACAAAGCTAGAAGCAACAAATTGTGTCATTCTTGTAGCGTCCATATATATTATACACTGAGGCCCCCCAAATGTCCATGTCCTGCCATATGTCCCTATCCGTCGTTGAATTTTTTGGTCGATGCTCAATCCTTTCTCCATTATCGACTACATTGGGAAGATCTGGATTGTTTGCTCTTCTACCAACAAAACCACTTTTCGCAACACTACACTTCCATCTCTGAAGATAACCTCTCTATCGAACTATACCCTTAGTACACCACAATTGAGTATGAATCTTCTCTGGATACTGGCCATTCAGTTCTCTCAGTGTCCCACCACAATCGAGATTGAATTTTAATTATTCAATGTGTATGATGTGAGTATTTGAAAATTTTGAGGTAAAACTCTAAATTTTTGGGAGAACTAAATTTGGAGGGAACTAAAGTTTTTGGGTATAACTAAATTCTCTGTGGGAGACTAAATTCTGGGGAAAACTAAATTTTTTGGTTCAATTGAGGATGTTTTTGAATGTGTTTGCAGACTAAGACAAAGCAGTGGGTAGAAAGACAGCTCTGATTGAATCTTAAGCAATCAATGGGTTAGATGAGAGTTTTTGAAAATTGGGGGGGGGACCCAAAATTTTTGGAAGAAACTAATCTGGAGGGAACTAAATTTTGGTGGGAACTAAAATTTTAGAGAACTAAAGTTTTTGAGGGAACTAAATAACAATTATTATGCTGTAATTCGTTTAAAATTAAAGGATCCAAGATTTTCAGGGTTAATATTTTAAACGAAATGTGTCTTAAGTTAAATTTAACGGGAACTAAACTTTGGGGAACTAAATTTTGGTTGAACGAAATAACAATTATTGTGATTTAATTATTGCTATCCATTTAAAATTAGGGATCCCAGATTTTGAGGGGGGAATGCTATAAATGATCCGTGCCCTTAGGGCACGTGTTATGACTAGTATATATATAGGAATATGGAGGTGTGCTGAAAGCACATGAATTTTTTCTTGTGCTGTCAGCAATTCGGGGGGTTAAAAAATTTATTTTAAATTTTTTTTACAGTCCGTTCTACTACTTGTTAACTAGTTCCACACCAATTTTCAAGTCAACCCAACACCGTTTGAGTCTCTGTTCATCCATTACAAAAAAACCGCTCCAGAATTCCGAACCGTCAACATAACGTTTTTGAAATGGATGAACGGAGGCTCAAACAGTGTTGGATTGACTTGAAAATTGGTGGAGAGCTAGTTAACAAGTAGTAGAACAGACTGCAAAAAAAAATTAAAAAAATGTTTTTAACCCCCCGAATTGCTGACAGCACAGGAAAAAATTCCTGCGCTGTAAGCACACCTCCATATTCCTCATATATATACACATACACACACACACACATACATATATATATATGCATATATATATATATATATATATATATATATATATATATATATATATATATATGCATATATATGTGTGTGTGTGTGTGTGTGTGTGTGTGTGTGTATGAAAATTTTCAAATGTGAACACTTCGCACGGAATTTTCAGTGCGAAAATTGTTTATTCAGATTTTTTTTGAAATTTTTTTCCACCTTCACTTTGTGTTGTTGTACACCCCTAAAACATAATGATTGAAAAATAATGTGATTTGACATTCAATCAAGGTATTACAAAAAGTTCTATTGCTCTGAAACCGTTAAATTTTGTAACAGGTGGATCGGTGCTCAAATTCCCATAGGGTTCACCCATTATTTTCCATGGGGTATATAATTGTATGGATTAAAGATAAAAAAATTGAAATTTTTTGATAAAAAAGAAAAAATGTTTTCGCATGGCTTTCGCACCCTAATTTTTGCACCCGAAAACTTATATGAAAGGTAATTGAGCATGTATATATAAATGTGGAAAATGTACAAGTATGTAACCACCGTAGGCAGAGCCAAGGAAACAGACCGACTAGGGAGAGGATGTGAAGCAATCACCAAGTACAAGAGAAGCATAACACAAAGCCTAACCAAAAGTATAAAGAGAAACTAGACTAATCCCCAGTTGTCAAAAAGAGTGGAAATAGCCGGTTAGAGCTCCTCACAGTCAAAAGGGGGAGGAGATGAAGCCACATCGAAGCTGACTTTAGTGATGATCATGACCTTGGAGAGGGCCCTAGAGAGGACGATGTGGCTGTTCCTCTCCTTCCATAAATGCCAGACAACAGTAGACTACACGGTCCTACACAACCAACCAGTAGCATAGTGCTTCCCGGACGTGCCAAACCGACGGATGAGGGCAGCAACAATATGGAGCGATCTGGAGCAGGAGGGAAGCCCTATCTTGAGCTTGGCAGCGACCCATACATAGCTGATACTCACATCTGAAGAAGAGGTGGTGGGCAGTCTCAGACTGGGAGGGCAGAGAACACATTTAGGGGCGTCTGCACCCCCCTGCGCTGAGGTGGAATATATATATATATATATATATATATATATATATATATATATATATATATATATATATATACACTAGTCATAACTCGTGCCCGCGGGCACGGTTCATTTAAGATTTTCACCCGCGAAATTTTTGTTCCCTAAAAAATTATTTCCACAGCCAAGATATAAAAGTACAATAAATTATCGTAAAAATATTTAGCGGCATGGGTGCCTTCGGTGAAAACAACAAATTCGGCGTGGGCGCAATCGGTGTGGAACAACATATTCGATGCAGGCACCTTCGGTGCGGAACAACAAATTCGGCGCGGGCGCCTTCGACGCGAAACAACAAATTATCGTAAAAAATTTAGCGGGTAACAACAAATTAGTGTAAAATTTTAGCTGGCTCCTTCGGCTACTTCTATTACAATTTTTTTGAAACGTTGTGTAAACTTCTATTACAACTTTTAATAAGCTTTGTGAAAACTTTTATTACACTGTTTTTAAAAGGTTGTGTAAAGTAATATTACAAATTTTTTTAAAAGTTGTGGGTTAAGTATTTTATTTGTCTATTGTGGCACAATGGTTCTGGTGGAATGTTAAACAATATGTTGAGTAAAATGTTGAACGTGTTTGTTCAACGTTTTGTTTTTTGTCACCTACTCTTATCATCAAAGATCTCTTATTATATATAAGGGTCTTGCAGTTATATATTTGGTGATATTGGAAGTTCTCTCTTATCTATTGAACGGATGCAGATCTTCTCTCTTCGGTTCACTCTTATTATAAGGGTCTTGCAGATCTCGTCGGTTATAGATGTTGAAGCCGATTGTTGAGTTGTTGAGATTATTCTGTTCGGTTTCAAGACCTTCTTTGGCTGCTCTCTCGGAATGGTTGAGAAAATCCTCAGCTATTTTACCTGTGCTCTTGCTGTTTTTAACAGCTTAACTACCTTGAAGAGGTGACATAAAAAGTGGTAAGTTGATGTGTGGATGTTACTGCTTTTAGTATCGTATTGATCGGCTTTGGGAAAAGGTGATCTGAAAAGCTCCGGGAGGAGGCTCACATCTACGACGTAAAGGATCAAGGGAGTTGATCCTGGTGAGTACTGCAAGGGGATCTTGCTCGCAAGGGGAGCTTGCGCAAATTAATCCAAGGAGTTGATTGCGATCAACTCGTGTAGTATGTATTGAGGGGGAGTGTATTTCCTCTAATATCATTCAGTTTGATGTCTGTATTTTACATACTATATAGTGGAGTAATTTGATTTTCTGGGCGGGGCCCCGCAGATGTAGGTGTGCACACCGAACTGTGTTACCAATGACCATGTGTTGTGATGCGTTGATTGTCATTATTTCTATGTGTTCACTATTTAGGATTGCGTACTAATTTCAATTGGTATCAGAGCAAGTCATCCGCATCCTTTGCTTGTCAAAGAGGGTGTGATTCTGCTGTCAAAGTACGTCAATCATGAACACAAAGGATGGAGCTTCTGTGACTCGGCCTCCACTTCTCACTGGCACCAATTATATGTATTGGAAGTCTCAGATGCGCGCTTTTATCAAATCACTTGATGAGAAGGCATGGGTGGCCACTATTGAAGGCTGGACTCCTCCTACCGTTGATGACAAGAAGGGAAATGAATCTCTCAAGCCAGCCCAAGATTGGAGTATCGAAGAAGAACACGCGGCTCTAGGAAATTCTAAAGCCTTGAATGCAATTTTCACTGCTGTTGACGAAGAACAGTTCAAGTTGATCTCTACCTGCGAAGTTGCTAAAGAAGCATGGGATATCCTTCAAAACATACATGAAGGGAAAAGCACTGTAAGAGCTTCTAAACTTCAAATTTTGGCTTCTCAGTTTGAAAACCTTAGGATGAATGATGACGAATCTGTGGCTGAATTCAATGGAAGACTTCGTGACATAGCTAATCAAGCTTTTCAATTGGGAAAGAAGTACTCTCAAAAGAAATTAGTTGAGAAAACCCTGAGATCTCTACCTGAAAAATTTTCAGCCAAAATAGCTGCTATAGAAGAAGTTAGGAATACTTCTAATATGAGATTGGATGAATTGATGGGATCTCTTCAAACTTTTGAGATGAACTTGAAGCAAAATAAAAGGGAGAAAGGAGTGGCTCTAAAAGTGGAAACTGCTGATGCTTCGCAAGGAGATGGTACTGATTTTGAAGATGACAGCACTTCTAACCAAGAACTTTAGTAAAATGATGAGGAAAATAGGAAGTAGAGGTCAGAATTTCAGAAACATTAACAAAGAAGCTCGTACAAATCTCTCTCCTGCAGTTAGAGGTAACAATCGACCCATACAGAAGTTTGAAACAAAGGGTAGAGGCAAAGGAATTCAATGCAGAGAATGTGAAGGTTTTGGACATATACAGGCAGAATGTGCTAACACCATAAAGAAACAAAAAGGAAAATCTCTAGCAAGCTCCTGGAGTGATGATGAGTTTGAAGAATGCACTGGTGACGAGGATATTGTCAGCAACTATGTTGCTTTTATGGCCATCATGAGTGATCAGTGTACTAATGACACAACTAGCAATGTTGGACATAGTGTGGGCTCCGTTCGCACCATATTGAAAGAAAAAGATAAGAATGTCAAGAAAAATGTTATAACATTTAGTGCAACATCAGACAGTGATTCTATATCTGATACGGGTGATGAAAAGGAAGTTGACGAAGTTGATATTCGGTCCGCATATCAAACCATGTTTGTTAATTGGTTAAAGATCTGTGAGATAAACAAACTCTTGAAGTGTGAGAACACTAGACTAAAAGGTGAAAGAGAAGAGGCTATAACTCAACTAGGCAAGATCAAGCAAGACTTCAGAAATCTGGAAGGTCAACTCAGGAGAACACTTCTTAGAGCTGAAAAGGCAGAAAGTGTTCTTAACAAATGGAACTCTGGTAAAACCAAGCTTGATGATATTCTAAGCATGGGGAAAGTCTCCGGAGATCGTACGGGAGTAGGTTTCAATAGAGGAGGTTATCTACAGATAAGCAAGGAAGTTCATTGTCAACCTGTCAAGAATCAGATGATTAACAGACGTTTCAAGCAAGGGAGTCAAAAAGACGAACACAAAAAGAGCACTACTTTCAGACCCTTGATTTGTAATTACTGTCAATGCAGAGGTCACACTGAGAGCAGTAGTTTCAGACGGATGAGACATCAACATGAAGGAAGAAACGAGGGACATTCAGATAAAAGGATCATTAAGAGATGGATAAGAAAGACAAGAGTTCACAGCCTAGTTGCTTACACTTCTATGAGTGCATTTTCGGAAAACACATGGTATTTCGACCACGGCTGTTCTCGACATATGACAGGAAACCGGGGTCTTCTATCAGAGTACACTACAGGAAATAAAGGTCACGTTACTTTTGGTGACGGCCAGAGAAGCAAAGTCATTGGGAAGGGAGAGCTGAAGATGACTGAATCTGTTACTCTGAAGGATGTCATGCATGTCCAAGACTTAAAGGCTAACTTGATTAGTATAAGCCAATTATGTGATCAAGGACTGTTTGTTCAGTTTACTAAGGATGAGTGTGTTGTGCTAAATAAAGCTAGGGTCAACATTCTTACTGGAAAACGATCGGCTGACAACTGTTATCTTCTGCAGGAAGCAACTAGATGTCTCACAACCAGTGCTGAAGTTGCTGAACAATGGCACCAAAAACTTGGTCATGTGAACTACAAAACCTTGATTGAAATTACCAAAGTCGGAGCCGTTCGTGGGATACCTGTTCTTTCCAAGAAAGTTGAAGGGGTCTGTGGTTCTTGTCAGCTAGGAAAACAGAAGAGAACCAATCATAAACAACTTTAGATCATCACCACCTCGAAGAATATGGAGTTACTGCACATGGATCTGATAGGACCCACAACGGAAGTCAGCATGGGAGGTAAGAAGTACATTTTTGTTTGTGTTGATGACTTTTCTCGTTTCACTTGGGTAGATTTTCTTAAAGAAAAGTCAGACGCATTCAATGCCTTCAAGAAGCTCTGCATTTGCCTTCAGACAGAGATGGGAGCTACTATTGGAAAGATTATACGTATTCGCAGTGATCATGGTAAGGAGTTTGAAAACCACTTGTTTGCTGATTTCTGTGAGGCAGAGGGAATACGACATGAGTTTTCTGCACCTAAGACTCCTCAACAGAATGGTATTGTTGAGAGGAAGAATCGGACTCTACAGGAGATGGCTCGCGTGATGTTAAACGCCAGAAGAATCAGTACAAAATGGTGGGCCGAAGCAATCAATACTGCCTGCTACACCATAAATAGAGTATATCTGAGACCCAGAACGGAGAAAACTCCCTACGAGATTTGGAAAGGTAGGAAACCAAATGTCTCTTATTTTCATGTCTTTGGGAGCAAATGTTACATCTTGCAGGATCGGACTTCTAAGGGAAAATTCGATGCTAAGAGTGATAAAGGGACATTTCTTGGATATTCTACTACGAGTCGTGCTTTCTGGGTTCTAAACCACCGCACTGATGTCTTGATGGAGTCCATCAATGTTGTCGTTGATGACTTCGAGCAAGGTGATGTAGGGGCTGGACCACAAGAAGAGATTAATGAGGAAGATGAAAATGTTGAACAAAATGTTGAACAAAATGTTACAACATTTGATTCAACATCTGATAACACTGGCCAGAATGGTATTTCTCATGGAACGACTTCTGTTGGAGAATCGCTATCTGATGAGAATGAAGCTCACCCCTCACGTGGAATAACTAAAGTCATTCGAAATCATCCCCCAGAGCTTGTCATTGGGAATGTTGAAGATGGCCTTCGCACCAGAGGCACCAGTCAGGTAAATTATCGTGATCTTGCTGGTTATACTTGTTTTTTGTCTAGTCTTGAACCCAAGAATGTTAAAGAGGCATTGCTGGATGAGTTTTGGGTGATGGCTATGCAAGAGGAGCTGAATCAATTTCAGCGTAATGACGTGTGGAGTCTTGTTGAGAGACCTAAAGGGATGAACGTCATAGGCACCAAGTGGATTTTCAAGAATAAAACAGATGAAAAAGGAAATGTCACACGTAACAAAGCTTGACTGGTTGCTCAGGGATACACACAAATCGAAGGAGTTGATTTTGATGAAACCTTTGCTCCGGTGGCTCGCTTGGAATCTATTAGGCTTCTTCTCGCTGTGGCATGCAGTTTCAACTTCAAGCTTCATCAAATGGACGTGAAAAGCGCCTTTCTAAATGGGATCTTAAATGAGGAGGTTTATGTCGAGCAGCCAAAGGGATTTGAAGATCCTTTCCTACTTGGTCATGTTTATCGGCTGAAGAAAGCACTTTATGGTCTCAAGCAAGCTCCTAGAGCTTGGTATGAGCGTCTGACTAGATATCTTCTTAAAAAGGGGTATGAACGAGGTGGAGCTGACAAGACGCTGTTTGTTCAGAGAACCAGATCAGCTATCATTATTGCTCAGATTTATGTTGATGACATAGTGTTTAGATCTACGTCTTCTCAGCTAGTAAGTGAGTTTATTGATCTTATGCAAAAAGAATTTGAAATGAGTGGTCGGTGAGTTACATATGTTTCTTGGTCTCCAAGTTAAACAAACTAGTGATGGGCTGTTCATATCTCAGATTAAATCTGTAAAGAATCTTGTTAAAAGATTCGGTCTTGAGAAAGCACGTCAAGTTCGCACTCCTATGGGTTCTACAGAGAAGCTCTCTAAAGATGATGGTGGAAAACAAGTAAAGGTTACCTTGTACAGGAGCATGATAGGTAGCCTGTTGTACTTGACAGCAAGTAGACCTGATATCAGTTTCAGTGTTGGAGTGTGTGCTCGCTATCAGGCATGTCCTAAGGAATCACACATCACGGCTGTTAAACGTATAATCAGGTACATAAGTGGAACAGCTGACTATGGCATCTGGTACTCCAAAGATACCAACACTCTCTAATCAGGATATAGTGATGCAGACTGGGCAGGTAATGCTGATGACATGAAGAGTACCACCGGTGGATGTTTTTATGTCGGAAACAACTTAGTCTCTTGGTACAGTAAAAAGCAAAATTCGATTTCGTTGTCAACAGCTGAGGCAGAATACATTGCGGCAGGGAGTTGTTGTACTCAGCTCCTGTGGATGAAACAAATGTTGACAGACTATGGTGTTGATCAAGACATTTTGACTGTTCTATGTGACAACCAAAGTGCGATAAACATTTCAAAGAATCCTGTTCAACATTCAAGGACTAAACATATTGACATTCGGCATCATTTCATCCGTGAGCTGGTTGAAAAGAAGATTCTCATTTTGGAGTATATAGATACTACCAGTCAGTTGGCTGACATTTTTACTAAACCCTTGGATTCTAACAGATTTGAGGAGTTACGACAAGCTCTTGGGCTGTGTCGTATCTGAATGTTGGACTTATTGTTGCACATAATGTTAAACATAATGTTGAACATTATGTTGCAACTCTAAAAGTGTCCTGGGTACTTTTGTCATTTTTGTCTTTCCGTTATTACCTCGGCATTTATTTCTCTTTCTTGGTTTTCGGAGTTCTCTTCACCTCCTTAGATCTCTTCAAGAAGAAATATTTTTGAGAAGGGAGGGTCTGTGCGTACCTAGGGTTCTTGGTTCTTGGTTATTTGTCAAAGAAATTCTTGCCATTTCTGCAATGGGTCGTACTCAGAATGAAAGATCCTCCACAAATCCTCGCCGGTCTGCTCGCCAAGCTGCATCATCTTGCCAGGTTCCTGTTTCTTCTGCTTCCTCTCATTTCAAACGGAAAGGTGGTGTTCCACGATCTTCTAGTGCATCTTCTGTTGGAATCTTGTCTTCTTCATCATCTACATTGTCATCCGACCACATGCAATCAGGAGCTGCTTTGAATTTGGCTATGGTTCTCTTTTCCCCAATTTTTGTTGATTCTTGTTGTCGCTCTTCTTCTCAAATGCCGTTCTCTGAAGAAGATGAATCGTTTCCTCCTCCTGTCACTGTAGAAGATTGGTTTTGGTTCCTTCGTCGAACTGATCGCAAATTGGACATTTCTTGGATGGATTTATCCAATACACGTTTTGGTACTGTTCGTCTTAAAGATGTGAAAGGGAAGTTACTGAGTGTGAGGGTGCCTTTTGATGATTTAATTGTTCTAAAATCTTGGAATCCCCCTAAGTCTTCTGTAAAAATCTCTGAGATTGTAGTGTTGGATGATTCTGACCCAGAGTCTTCATCAGCTGCTGATGGGGGTTTAAAGAATGGTGAAGGATCATCGTATCCAGACGCTTCTGATACGGCTAATGCTGGGGTATCAGATTCTCATGGTGATGCCCATGATGTTTTTCACTCAATGGAAGAGAGTGCTAATAAGTTGGTTTCTGAAAATGAGACGGTTGAGGTCGTTAGAGAACTTTCCACTAATGCATCTACAGCTGAGGTTGAGCCTACTCCAGTTCTGAATCCTTCCAACTATCTATGAACGTCATGTTTGATGATAACAAACGTTGTGTGAACGCTTTTAACGTGTGTGTTAAGTGTCTCAGGAATGACGAACTTGTGGCTAATTCACGGAGAGACTTCTATTGGAGTCAAACCCAAGTCCTACCTCAAACCAAGTCCAAACTTAGGAGGTGTGCGCATTCTTTTGAGCTCTTCTAATTAAAAAAATATAGACATTCATCATAAGAATCAAACAGGCCGGATTACTTGACAAAAAGCCCAGCAGCTCTTCTGATTACCCAATAACCCTTTAACACAATATATAAGCCAAAAAGAAACCCTAGGAGCTGCAGGGCGCAATTTTTTTTTGATAAAACAATTTTCAGGAGGAGCCGTCATTCTTTGTGCACAGTCAACCGAAGAAAAGGTCAGGAGCATTGGATTTTTTCTAAGCTTTGCAAATAAAAAAAAGATGCCGTTTTTTATCACTCATCATCATCAAAATTTTAAAGGGCAGAGCCGTGAGTTCATTTTTCCCTGAGAGCACTTGAACTCACGGAACTTGAGAGCATTTTTCCCTGAGAGCACTTGAACTCACGGAACTTAAGAGCATTTTTCCTGAGAGCACTTGAACCCCTGAGAGCCGTGAGTTCATATTTAAGCACCATTAAAAAAACACACAAAGGACACACGTTTTTGTCCCTGAGGTCTGCCTTTTTTTAGGTGCTTCTTCATTAAACTTTTAAGAAAGCACTTTCATTTTTTTTTTGTGGAGCAGCACCTCAATTATTTTTCAAGAGTATTTTCATTGACGTTTTTTTGGGACAATCATCATAAAATTTTTAAGAGAAGGGGCACAGCCGAATTCATGTTGCAGCCGCACATACCCCTTAACATTCCACAAAAATAATAAGCCTGCTGCACCTTCCCCTGATTACTTTTGAGAATTCTCCAATCAGCAGGCTCTCATTCATTTTTGGGAGGGCATCAATTATTGAGGCATCTCTAAGAAGCAGTAGGGTCTCTTGTGTGCATTGGTGTTCATCAAAAAAGCCTATAGCAGCCGCAAGCTGTTCTTTTTGCCCAAGAGAGAGAGCGCAAGGAGCTCACGGCTGTCATCAGCAGTTCAAGCTTTTTGGTTGGTTCTCAGAGTTGCAACATCAAAGGGTTCATTAACATCAAAGGTCAAGACTTTTAGATCATCATCCAGGAATTTTGAACTAGAGACGAGAGACTACTTCATGTCAGATTGATCTGACCTCGCGCTGATTGACAGAGACATCAACACCGTCACGACTGAGCAATTCTAAACTCTGAACTTTATTTTATTTGTGATTTGTTGTTGTGATCTCTATGAAACAATTTATTATTTGTTTTGGGGACTTGGCTAGTTGGGACTAGCCAAGAGAGAGAGCTTTACTAGTATTGTTATTGTTTGGGCACTTTAGTGAGTGCAGGTGCTGAGAGCCAGGTGAGTGTAAGGTTGGTGCCCTAGCTACAGGTTGTACCAGTTAACTCTAATAATCTAGTATTGCTTTTGGGGCTGGATGTAGGTCGTGGGTGCGACCGAACCAGGGTATATCGCCTGTGTATGCTGTGACTGTTTTTCTATACTCTGCATCTGGTTGATTGTGCTATAACTGCGTGTGATTTCTCGTGGGTTGCACGAGAATTTTTATAAGACTATTCACCCCCCTCTCTAGGCTTAGATCCAGATCCAACAGTAGTGTTGGATGATTCTGACCCAGAGTCTTCATCAGCTGCTGATGGTGGTCTAAAGAATGGTGAAGGATCATCGTATCCAGACGCTGCTGATACGGCTAATGCTGGGGTATCAGATTCTCATGGTGATGCCCATGATGTTTTTCACTCAATGGATGAGAGTGCTAATAAGTTGGTTTCTGAAAATGAGACGGTTGAGGTCGTTAGAGAACTTTCCACTAATGCATCTACAGCTGAGGATGAGCCTACTGCAGTTCTGAATCCTTCCACACCAGCTGAAGAGAGTATTGCTCCTCCTGAACAGGTCACATCTTTGGGTGAAAATGTCACACATTTGCCTAATGTCGAATCTTATGTCAGATCTGATGAATGTACTCAAGAAGAAGCTCCCAAGGTGTCTGATGATCCCAGTGTGGATCCTTTTGTTATCCATCCTCGCAAGACTAGATCTGGGTCTCTCAAGCACAAAGCCTCTTCCACATCCTGCAGGGTTTCTCCATCTAAGTCTCCAAAGTTATCTAGTGGGTCTGGTTCCTTCTCTCCCACTGCTGGTTTTGCCTCTGAAGATATTTCTATTCAATTTTTTGATAAGTCTTGCCAGGATAGATGGGCAGTCTACTCTGATAGATCCATTTTTGGAGAAAAGTCGCTTGCTGTCTCTTCTTTTAAACATACCCACTTTCTTGTATTTCTCAAGGACATTGACTTGTTCCAAGCCGCCAGTTGTTTTAAGACCTACTATCCTGTTATGGTTCGAGAGTTTTATTGCAACCTTTTCAAATCCACTGCTGATTCTACTTCTAAATGGGGTTTTAAGACTTTTGTTCGTGGGAAGGTTATTCCATTCTCCCCTGATATCATCAACAAACTGCTCAAATGGCCGTGTGGTCAAAGTCTTCCTTCATATGGTGCTTCTGTTGGTGACGACTATGACTTGTTCATTCTGACTGTCACTGGTGGGCAATTTTCGTGTTGGCCTAAGTCTGTTTCTTTCCCTTCGTCTGCACTGACTACTAAGTTCTATATGCTTTATCGCATTGCTACTCGTAACTGGTTGCCAACATCCAACATGTCTATTGTTACGAAGGCTATGTGCAAACTGTTGTTTGCTGCAGGGACTAAGAAGTCCTTCAACTTGGGTCGCCTCATCTTTGATTCCATCCTGTCTCTATCAGAATCATCAGCACCTCATACTGCTCTACCGCATGCGTCTCTCGTTTCCATGATTCTCTTCTCACAAGGGATTGTTCCAGCATCTTCTGAGCTTCTAGTATCCTGTGACTTGATCAGCTTCACAACCAAGTCTATTGCCAGCAAAATTGATGACCTGACTGTCCTTCCTTCAGTCTCCTCTATGTCGTCCTCTTCTTCTCCAACTGTATCAAAAACAGCTAAGAAAAGAACTTCTCCTCCACAAGCTTCTGTTCAAGACCTCCAGGATGACATGTTGGTGTTTCAGAGGGCTGTCAGAGCTGTTGATGATCAGCTAGCTATGCTTGAGAGTCAGAGGGTTCTACTTCAAGCTCAGAGGATTTTTCTTCAAGACAGGATTACTGAGCTCCAAGCCAAGGTGTCTTCTCCTTCTTCTAATAAGGTTTGATCTTTGGCTTTTGCTGTCACAAAGGGGGAGTAAGTTTGTATATGCTGCTGATATGCTCTTCTGTATATGTTGGTTGATCTGAACAAGTGGCTGATCTAAATGACTTGGGGCTGTTTTTTTATATAATCTTCCTGTTGTCTCTCAGTGGTATACTCACTTTTGGTTTGTTGTTGACTCCTGACTGGTACGTCTTCTATACAAGAGCATCTCTACAGCCTGTTCTATTTCTTTGATGATATTGGATCACTTTCTGTTTGATTGTGCCACTAAAAGCCAAAGGGGGAGATTGTTAAGTATTTTATTTGTCTATTGTGGCACAATGGTTCTGGTGGAATGTTAAACAATATGTTGAGTAAAATGTTGAACGTGTTTGTTCAACGTTTTGTTTTTTGTCACCTGCTCTTATCATCAAAGATCTCTTATTATAGATAAGGGTCTTGCAGTTATATATTTGGTGCTATTGGAAGTTCTCTCTTATCTATTGAACGGATGCAGATCTTCTCTCTTCGGTTCACTCTTATTATAAGGGTCTTGCAGATCTCGTCGGTTATAGATGTTGAAGCCGATTGTTGAGTTGTTGAGATTATTCTGTTCGGTTTCAAGACCTTCTTTGGCTGCTGAAGTTTCTCTCGGAATGGTTGAGAAAATCCTCAGCGATTTTACCTGTGCTCTTGCTGTTTTTAACAGCTTAACTACCTTGAAGAGGTGACATAAAAAGTGGTAAGTTGATGTGTGGATGTTACTGCTTTTAGTATCGTGTTGATCGGCTCTGGGAAAAGGTGATCTGAAAAGCTCCGGGAGGAGGCTCACATCTACGACGTAGAGGATCAAGGGAGTTGATCCTGGTGAGTACTGCAAGGGGATCTTGCTAGCAAGGAGAGCTTGCGCAAATTAATCCAAGGAGTTGATTGCGATCAACTCGTGTAGTATGTATTGAGGGGGAGTGTATTTCCTCTAATATCATTCAGTTTTGATGTCTGTATTTTACATACTATATAGTGGAGTAATTTGATTTTCTGGGCGGGGCCCCGTAGATGTAGGTGTGCGCACCGAACTGCGTTACCAATGACCATGTGTTGTGATGTGTTGATTGTCATTATTTCTATGTGTTCACTATTTAGGATTGCGTACTAATTTCATTGTGTAAACTACTATTACAACTTTTATAAAAGGTTGTGAAATGAGATATTACAACTTTTAATAAACGTTGTGAAAACTATTATTACAGCATTTATAAAAAGGTTGTATAAAGCAATATTACACCTTTCTCATTCCTAGCACCCTGAAAAGCTAATAGTGAAATTCAAATGTAATCAGCTACAATCTTCCTCGGCAAATATCTCATCTGTAGAAGAACAACAAATCTTCAAACATCTCATTATATCAAATTTAGTTAACAGTCTACAATATACAGGTCTTTCAAATTACAGTTTACTTTGACATCAACCCCTACATTCATAAAAATATACAGTTAACTTTGTGTATAGCTTTCCCCTCTTTCTCCTTTGCCAGTTACAACAATCACTTTCCATGTATCAATGTCCTCTGAAGCTGACAACTGTTTTCCATGCCTGGTCAGATTGAAGAACATGCAATGTCTACTTCTGAATTTCTCACCGGTTTGCAGAGAAGACAGTTTGGATGAAACCCAAGAAGCGTTTCGAGTAGAACTCAGGGTCAATGACTGAGATGGGCAGTTAATCGAACTTGTTATACTCAAGAAATTTGTATGCATGCTCAATTTGTTTGCTCATGTTGTACTCCTGTAGGATGCAGATGTTCCTAAGGTAATCTCACAACATCATACACTTAATGGAACACCTGTGTTTCTTCATTGCTTTGTTTGCTCATGTTGTACTCATGTAGGATGCCGATGATCCCAAGGTAAACTCACAACATCATACACTTAATGGAACACCTGTGTTTCGGCATTGCTTTGAATAGGCTCTGCCCTTGTGGGCATGTTAACACCAAGTTGGATCTGAAGTCTGGGCAACATTTGATAGGGAAACATTATTTAAAAACTGAGAGAGAAAACATGGGGCAATGCTTTCTATCATCAACGTGAAGATAATTAACAGAATAATCACAAACTTTGATCAAGCCTAATTCGTGAGGAGAAAAATTTTAGCTTTGGAAGATGCAAAAAACTGGCAAATTTAGAAATTGAAAAAGTATTCAAAATAATATGTATTCTGAAATAGCTTTATTTCAGTTACTCAACATGCTTGACGAATTTATATCATATGGTTTAAAATGTCAACGTGCATGACGAATTTGGTTTCACTTGCTATCAAATAGGGAAATTTGAACCATAAGGCTTAAAAACGTAGATATGCACAATATTTAACACAACTATTTTATGCAACAAATTATGTATTAGGAACAACTGGATGGAGTTCATGTAATTTTATTATCAAGTGGACTGCCCAGGAGGATATGCAGACCCCGTCGTATTAAGAAAAAAATTAATCCAAAAGATAATGACATACTAAGTTTAGTAACATATACTAAGAGAGCCCATTTTCACATTATCTGTGTGTCATTAAGTTAATTATGTCTTTGAACCATAATGGTGTTCAAATTGAACCAGTCTGAGAGAACAAATATGTATATCACTTCCAAACATTCCATGCACATATAAAAAAGAACTTATAATCTCACATAAATCGTACATAGCTACAGAACTCAAAGAGAAAAAGGCATCAAAAAGAACTTACATCGTGGGGTGCAGATCGTTTTCGCGCTTGGTGGAAGAGAAAAAGGCATCTGCCACTAAATTCTCACTCTCTCCCAACGTCGCAAATTATTTAACAGATCATACTCCTTCCAGTTCTGTCCTATTAAGTGTTACATTAAGAAATAAAGCATCAAAAAATTTGTATATCAATCTAGACTCTACAGAACTCAAAGATGACATGAGCATTATGCAGCAAGCAATAGTATTCATGCAAAACACCATTGCTTTCAGTAATAAGACATGGTATTATTACAGACAAAAAATAAGAACAAATCCTCTTTCAAGGAAAATTACCAGGAGAATAACTAATCCAAAGAACAGATTATGTAAGAATTTAACTTTGTCACTGAACAAATCCCCTTGTAACGCATGTTATTAATGAAGCCATTGTTGGTTGCTGTAAAAGTTGTCATATAGTGGTAAGCATCAGATAGTGTGTATTAGGTATCGTATAGTATATCATATGCTAGTGTGTATTACTTGAACTGAAAATCTTACATGAACTGAAGTATCATAGAGAGCATGAAAATTGAAGATGTATTCATCAGATAGTGTGTATTAGGTATCGTATAGCAATGGCTCAGAAATTCCCTTGCGCATCCACGTATACATATATATTTGCATTCATGAATCCAAAATGTGCAATTGGCTGCAACTGTTGCAAGCAAAAAGTTGCTTACCATTTAGTTGCTTTGCCATCACATAGGACCTGTTATACAGGGAAAATCATCATCTCCTGCATACTTTAAACCCACCACATACTTCAAACCCACTGCAGAAAGAGAAGAGAAGTATCATAGAGCATGAAAATCTTATTGAACTGAAAATCTTACCTGAACTGGAAATCTTACCGAAAAAATGAAAATCTTAACTGAACTGAAAATCTAACCTGAACTGAAGTATCATACAGCATGAAAAGTGTAGATGTATTAAAAATATGGAGTGAATGTGTGCAATGGTTCAGAAAGTCCCTTGCGCATCCTCATATACATATATATTTGCATCCATGAATCCAAAATGTGCAATTGGCTGCAACTGTTGCAAGCAAAAAGTTGATTACCGTCTAGTTGCATTGCCATCACATAGGACCTGTTAGGCAGGGAAAATCATCATCGCCTGCATACTTCAAACCCACTGTAAACAAAATTGCCACATCAGTTTTGTGTTAGGTAAATTATCAATTTGAGCTATACATTTTGAGCCACGGTGCAGAAAATACATTGCAGAAAAATTGCCACAATGCGTAAAATAAAAGCCAAACCAGCTATTCATTTTGAGATAAAAAATGTGATGTTTTCCCTGAAAATTGTAGACCAAACCACCATGACATATAACACAATTTGCATAGAATGCAATTGCATATACCATACATGCTCCTGACTCATTGGTTGAAACAACTCTTTTAAATATGCATTCCTGAAATGAATAACATTCAGATATCCATTCCTGAAATGAATAACATTCAGATAATATCTGAATGTGCTTTCGCTACCTTTGTTGTCATTCCCGCATGTTACCAAATGTGCATTTACCTACCTTTTCTGTTATTTGTCGATGAATCAATGAAAATTATTTATGTCCAGATAGAAACATAAAGCATAGATCACCAAAAACATTAACTTACATTAAAAAACTCACTAAGAAGAGTTTCTATATGAGCCTGTTGTTTTGAAAAGAGGTATACCAATGCTATATTCACTCGCCATCTCCTCTAGCTTAATGAGAGACATTCATAAAGTGCAAATTTCCTACACATGCATAATTTGCCATTCAGTCATTACCCGTAGGAGATATGCAAACTTCAGAGCATGCTAATTTGCAAAAAATTAAGAGCTACTTTAACTGAGGATACAGTAATATTTATTTATACTTACATTATCTTGGTCAAATTCCTTGATAATATCCTCAAGAAGAACATCTTCCATGTAATGCTCTTTGCAAGGTTGTTGAATCTCATCAACAGTAATGTAACCACTTCCCTCCTTTGAAAACAACAGAGAATGTTCATAAATAAGCTTAAACAATATCAATGACCCTGAAATACAATCAGCAACAGTCTGCAAGAAGGTTCCATTATTTGAAAACTAAATAAATTTGCAATTTTTTTTGAAGAAAACACTCACTATGAATTTTTCTGAAGCATTATATATAGGCTGCTTCCCACTGGATTGGTGCTCGCTATTCAATCAGAAAGAAGGAGAGAAGGCTATCTATCAATCCTTTCTCGCAGAGACTTTTTAATATTCCCATCTCTTATCTCATCTGCATTAAAAAACTCTGATACAAACGCCTCTCTCCATTCTCTGCCATCCATGGATGTGGATTTATTGAACTTGACATCTTATGAGGTAATGTTGCAGAAAGTTTGTTCATTTCACCTTGACAATCCTCTCTTTCAAAATGAGGTGCTCTCATTCAAAATGAGGTGATCTTAACTATCCTCTCATTCAAAATTTTTTACCTTCATACAGTGCAATGCCTTAACATGGCAAAAACTAGACTTCTATATCCATAGATCTCTCTCGTTTAGAACGCTTAGCAAAGTAAACAAATGAATGTGTGATATTAACTTAACAGCATCTCCCTTCCCCCACCCACACACAGAGAAGAAAGGATGTTGCTTTCCCACATTCCATTACCTCAATGCGGTAAGCATTACGCTTCTTTCTATCCCAATTCTTTGCATTCAAAGAATAACATATTACCCATAACAATTCCCAAAGGAAGCATTTAAAAAATTACTATATTGAACTACGTCAAGAATAACATATTATGTGATTCTCAAAGCAAGCATAACAATTAATAACAAACAAAGGTAAAAAGAGCTAACCTTATCTTCCTCTTAAGTTTTCTCTTTAGCTGTATTCTCCTTGGCTAGAACCTACAATATGAGTGTCAAACTGTGCTCAAACAATTATTTCGATCTATCATGCGAAGCTACATACCTATGGTTGTGTATGCATATCATGAATCATATGCTACCAACATACTAATCAAGCAATCAAGCACAACATTTTGCACTTCCTTGCTTAGTTCCATGTTCACCCACAGATCAAAATTCTCATTTCCAATTAAAACAAATATTGGTTTACCAACAAAAGTATTTTTATTTTATCGTAAAACTAATTATTTAATTAATTGCTAATAAAATTTGTTCAATCTTGAAATCTTATAAGATTATAACAATTATTTACTATAAAAATAGCATATATTTCAACTACCTCAAGAAAATAAACCATGTTCACAGAGAAAACAGTTTTTCCAAGAACTTTTTTTGATCAACACTTGAACTTCAAGATTTTTTTAAAATATTATAATAAGGGTTTAGATCTATTTCAATCTTCTTCATTAATTAATTATAAAGCCTTACATCTTAAGATTTTTTTAATATGATCCTCACAAGAAAACAAACCTGGCATCTTAGTATTCTAAACGATTAATTTTTTCCTTATAATAAATTTATCAGTTCTACCCAAAATCGCTACTTCTTTTAAAATGTATAAAATGCAACAGCCATAAATAAATAAATAAAACACAAAGTGGAAAGTTTACATAAATTTAGTTGAAATTACGACCCATGTAAGGCTGAACCCTTGCCGTCCACTTCCTAAGCGAGAACACCTTCTGCACTTCGATCGAGAACCTCCGACAGGCCCTCCTCCAACAGACATGGCCGGAGTTCCTCCTCTTTGAACTCCCTTCGCCCATTAGAATTCTCCATGGAAAGAGGGATTTTTGGGTTCGAGATCCAGGATTTCCTTTTCCTACCGGGGGGAATTTTGTTATGAAATAATTTTTCCTCCCCCCACAGTTTTGTTATGAAACAGAAAGTTCAAAATTTTTAAGTTTTCAATCAAAATTTCAATTTTAAATTTCCCCCCAAGCTTTCAAATGTATAACCCCAATGTATATGACTTAACCATTTTCTCATCTCCCAATTTCTCATATCTCATATTCAACATACAACAACAAAATGTATAATAGAATACCCAAATTCTCTTATCTCTTATCCAAATTCTCTTATCCATATTCTCTTAACCAAAATCTCTTATCCAACAACTCTTATCCAATTTCTCTTGATAACATCCCTCTTTTATATTATATATATATATATATATATATATATATATATATATATATATATATATATATATATATATATATATATATTGTTGAAAGGTAATTGATTCATAAATATAGTCGAAAGATACAAACATCTAGTCAGACTTTGGAGTACATGGGGACTAGGGGAAAAGAGTGAAGTACACCCAAAAACCTAGAGCCCTAACACCCTAAAGCTAGCTAATCCCAACTACATCCCACACATACAAACAGATCAACCATCCACCAGGCACCAAGGAACTTAGTGACATGACGAGACAAAAACAAGCCCGACAAAACAACTCCAAGATCGGAAAACAAACCAGGAGGTTCAGGTCATGTACTCGTGCGAGACTCTCCCCACCCGGAGCCGAGAACTCCTACGAGAAGGAAGTGACACCTGGAATGACTTCTTCTTCATAGAAGCAGCAACCAGCCGCTCCCAATCGGGATTGTCAGTGGTATGGGGAAAGGGTGGCAGGTCGTCATCATGGCAAGAGTCATCGAGAAGCGATGGACAAGAATGGACGATCCCAGCTGTCTCCGAAGGAGCTGGGTGATCCTCAGTGTGAGGAGCCGATGCCGAGGCTGGCATCGCCATAGCAGCTCGTAAATAGTCATGAGTAGTAGAGTCGATCCCCTCAACATCATCCCCAATAAGGGGAGCCAGAGAACAAGCTTCCTTAGACGAAGAAGTGATTTGGGTTGAATATTGCATATTTAATACCTCATTTAGGCCCATTTTGTGCATATTTGATACGCATTTGGTCTCTAATACAATCGTACTTTGAATATCGTCATTTAGTAGAGCAAACTCTCATTTTATGCACAAAACAGCAATATACTGAGTATTTCTGCCCTTTTTATATTTTTCATACGAAGATCTCGATCTCACGATTCCAACGACTATTTATTTTTATTTTTCTGAGATCTGTGTTAATTACTGTGAATTTTTGAATGCAGAATACCATTAAATTAGAGAAATATGGCCGAAAAACACTCGAAATACGGTGCATATATGCTGCCAGCTCTCGCATCGCCATGTGGCAGCATCCCGTCGGTTCCCGCTCAATCCAACGATCCAGATGAAGGAGTGACGCGGCAATCTCCAATTCGTTGGATGTTAATCCAACGGTGAAAAAACGAACCCGAATCGAATTCGGAAGCAGCAATTCACGGGCGACGTGGCGTAATGTCATTTGATCCTCAATCCAACGGTTGAGATCGTCTCCGAGCTGAAATCGAAAGCGGATGTGGGCACACGTATTGTAAAGCACACGTGGCGGCTCCACGTTCGACCCGCCAGGATCGGACGGCTGAGGATTGCACCGCTACAGGTTGGGGTTTGAATGCGAGAATGGAGCGGGTTTCGAACCCGTTAAGCTATTAAACCCCGTAATCTCCCTATATAAGCGTATTCTAGGGGTTATGGCCGTATTCTGGTGTATTGTGGGCTCTAGGAGCCGTATTTGGCAGTGAAATTTGGAGGCCCGAGAGACAGGGGCCAGAGCTATCATCTGAAGGAGATTTGGGGCTAATTGGATAGTTTTGGTGATATAATTCCTAACTTTACTCTTGTATTTTTGCGTATTTAGCGTGTATTTTGAGACTTTGATCATGTATTTGTCTATGAATATGGGTTATTTTCTCTCCATGCATGGCTAGTACCTATTTGTATTGGTTGTGATGTAGTTAGGATATTGTAATCAATGATTTTGATATCTTTTTGCCCGATATTCATGCTATATTGCGTATTTCATTGATTTCTACATATATGTTATTTGGGTATATTATACGGAGATGTGGGCAAGCTTGAATCGAATATGATATTTGCGGACTTATTCGTGATGCGATCTGAGAGGATGTATCGTGACCCGAGAGGGCATTTGTGCGTATTTTCTTCATGAAATCGATGATATACGTGGTTACTTTTTGGCACGTTTTATGCGCTTTATCGCCACACTTTCCGACGTTCTCTTGCCCTAGCCAAACGAAACTTTGAGTTATAGAAAAGATATTAATAATAATTGATTGCACATACCATAACGAAATCACAACCAACACATACTCTCCATATTAGTACCCTAATATCGACTTCGCCGTAACTATCGTAGGATTCTCTTTTATTATTTTAGACCATTGACCACATTACTCATATCTCTGATAGGTGGTTGTTTATTATCGTTTTAGTACTCTTTATAAACTGAAATTCGTGGTTTTGCAGGTCAGTTGTCCCGTGGATACGATAACTGGACTCACCAGGATTATTACTTGTTCGATTTCCTACACTTGGGAGTAGCGCTCACACATTTTGAGGTGAGTCAAGTTTTTGGCGCTGTTGCTGGGGATAATGGTACTTGTAAGCTACAATTTCAGTTCATATAGAGGAACATTCGGTGAGACCCTTCCACCTTCCAGCTTAGGATTTTTTTATTTTCGTATCTTTGTTCTCTTTAAAAACACAAAAAAATATGGTTGGTGAGGCATAATTTTTAAACTTTATTTCTGATTTGACCCAAATCCTACCAGTCTTACATGGTACGGAAGAGGAGAATCCATATTTACACATGCAATAGTTTGAAAATATATGCCACCAATTGTTTCATGGGAAAAAGCTTGAGCACATTGAGAGATTATGTATTAAATATTTCCCGTATTCTTTAAGAGACAATGCTATAACTTGGTTTAATACTTTGCCTCATAACTAATTATTTACTTCGTTATCATTTCAGGCAGATTTCCTTAAGAGATTCTTGCTCCTTTCATGTGGCAAGCACAGAGGCAACAAGCTACGAAACAACAGATTGTGAACTTTATCCAAGCTGATGGGGAGGCCTACCATCAGGCTTTGAAGAGGTCAACGAGTTAATGCTTACGTGCCCACATCATAGCCTCCACGATGATCATCTCCTACAGATCTTCTATACAGGATTACTGCCTCCTACGCAGGATTTCATTCAGATGAGCTGTAATGGAGAATTCTTTTCATATACGACCGAGGATTCATGGTGGTACTTGCAGGACCTTGCACTACAAGAGAAAAATACGCTCTTTTCATATACGACAGAGGATTCATGGTGGTACTTGTCGGACCTTGCACTACATGAGAAAACTACGCCATCTGAGGATCAATCACCTAGATATGAAGATGATGGCCAGAGCATTCGTTTTGAGGACACATTTTAGCAGGTCCAGGGACAGCCTGAGGAGTTACCTTGGAGTTATTATCGATGCGACCCTATGGAGCACCAAGAGGAATCATACGAGAGTGAGCATCAGAACCAATTAGAGGAGCTTGAGCAAGGACACTTGGATGAGCATGAGGAGATGGGTGATGGGGTGCATGTGGACTATAAGGGTGACATGATGCGTTTCCATTTTGACGATGAAGATGATGATGTGGTAGAGACAAGTGATGGCGAGAGTAAAATCATTGAACCTGAACCATGTCTTCCTTCGAATTCATCTCCCCAACCTGAGGAGTACGAGTACATTGGATGGACTGCTACAGGTTATCACTAATATGAAGAGGAAGATATGAGCGAGGGAGAGAGCTTACAGAATACATTGGAGCCCGATCTATACATCTCCACAGATGTGTTTCAGCAGCCACTATTTCCTTCACCTCAGGATGTGCACCAAACCATCATCCATGAAGACCTTCAGGAAGAACCACAGAGTTTCGAGAGGCCTGCAAAACTTACGATTACTGATGAAGAGGGTGGAGCGAACGAAGGTGACTACGAGATGACATACACTGAGCCTAAGTTGTCTTGCCCTCCAGACATATTTCTGCAGCCACTTCCACGTCCTCCTGAGGCAGAGTACCAAATCAAGTATAATGATCTTTTTAAGGGAAGTTCTCATAAACATATACACTCTAGTTCTGAATCTCAAATTTTAATTCCAAATCTTTTAGATTCAGATGATCGTCAATTAGCTTTAAAATCTTTTATCGTTTATGACGACCCATTATGGCAAGCTTTCATGGATAATCAATTTCGTCCATCTTTATTTGACACAATGTATTTCATGCAGGAAAAACATACACACATGGAGGAGATATGCTGGGTTGTGTCGATGCTTGACCATAAGGAAGCGGGTGGAGGAAGAATACTCGCCAAGGAGCGCAAGGAGCAGATAGAACAACTTCCTCCACCATTAAAGATCCGTGACCCACCATTTGACCACGGTGTGTTCTTTCCATTAGTGTAGATTTTATATACTTTTTAGGATGCTTTCTTTTGAATAAACTCGTACCCCTTTCGACATTGAGGACAATGTCCATCTTTAGTTGGGGGGAGTGTATGAGGCCTTAGGATTTTTTTTAAAAATAAGGCGAGAGAAAAGAATAAATCACCAATTCTCATCATTTAAAACTCCTTCACATACTGCAAATGCGGATGATTATCCATTGATTGAGTTCTAAAAATCGTTTATAGCTTGAATTAATTTTTATTTCTTCATTGAATTACTCATTAATATGCTATTTATGAAAACTTTCAATTGCCATGATTAAATCTCGAAATAGTTTGAATTTATTTCATGCATGCTACTGTGATGCAAAAGCTTAAGTATACATGACATGTGTTTATATTTTATATATTCACACACGTCTTCTTTGTGTTTTTCCGTTGTTTTCCGTCGTCCCGTTCCCATTTTCTTGGGATTTTTAGTTTTCTTTCACTTCTCCGTGTTTTTGTGTGTTTGCAGGAGATTGCCAGTGTAGGGGACATAAAACAAAGATATCATGAGTCCCCGGAGCAACGGGAGGAGTCATACACGATCCAGGGGGCCAAATGATGAAGATTTCCATCTTTCAGCCCCCACCCGATCGGTTGGACACTGCCAATCGATCGGGTGATGCACGCGTGTCCGACCCGGACGCAAGCTGAAGCGAAGTGTAGCATCAACCGACTGGTTTGCCGACCGGTTGAACACTCAGAGTTCTCGAAAATTTGGAGCTGAATTCCAATCGATCGGGTGACATCTCACCCGATCGGTTCACCTGTAGCCAAATCTTCCAAGCGACGACCCAGAGAGCTCAACCAACGGTTCGCTGACCGTGTGAAGTCGACAGAAGTCTCTGTCTTTTAGGGCGTATTTCCAACCGATCGGTTGGATACTCAACCGATCGGTTCACCTGATGTCGCATCTCTCCAATCGACGACCCGCTCACTCCACCCGCTCGCCTCAGCGGCCGGTTGAAGATCTTCAAAGCTCTCACCCGATCGGTTGACTCATCAACCGATAGGGTGACCTCTATTTCTGCGGTTTTGTTGGGTATTTGAACCCGAACCGTTAGGGGACTATAAATACACGATGTTGGCCGACTTATGGAGTGGTTCTTCTATTTTTAGAGCTTTTTCGGTCCCTTTGCTGGGGGGGGCTTAGGTTAGTTTAGATTAGGTCTTTTGATCAATAAATCTTGTACCGGATTGAAAGATTCAAATGCGAGATAAGTATTTCCTTCTCTTGTTTTCCATTGTTTTGTATTGTGTCTATTTTGCTTGATCGTGAACGATTGTATGTCGTTTCTGTTGCTTGTTTTTATGTTCTTCACCATTGAGTAGTATTGATGAACCCTAATACGGGTTAGAGTATGATTGATGCTTGGGTTGTTTCATTTGGCTTGGTTGCATGGCATGTGTTCGATGGAATGTGCAATGGGGATTTCTAGCAATCTGAGTCCAATTCATATGGCAACACACTAGTTGTGTTGGAGATTGGGGTCCGGTGTCTTGTCCAGTCAAGATCCGCTTTGATGTATTGCTAGAAATCACATTCAACCTATTTGGCCATTAGGGTTATGCGGGGGCGTTTCATTGTCATTGGCGGGAGAAAGACCGCCTCTGACCGTCGGGCCAAGGGGGAATAAACTTGGCGGTTGACTCCCTAGCCACAGCTCACACCCCTAGCATAGACATTGAGTCCTCACGCGTGGGAACGGCTTGGATGAAGTGTTGGGAGTTATCATTGTGGCCTTAATGCTCTCGGTTGCGGTCGGTGTTAATGGACATGGGAATGCCCACCGTCCGAAACCGGGTAGACCTAGCGTAATGGGCATCGACCGGAATATCGGGCCCATGGACGCTAGGTACCACCTTTTGGGACAATGTCTCACTGTGGATCAAGTCAAATGCCATGTGTCATGAGTGCTCTAGCCCGTGTTAGAGGGGATTCATTTCTTATCTTTTTATTTCTTTCTTTTATTTCTACACTTCCACCCACATTATCCACGTAGCTAGCACATAACCTAGGCGAGGCTAGTAGCCATTCAAGCCATCCACCTCCCTGAGTTCGATAAACCCGCACCCTACAACTGTGCACTTGCGGTAAAACGACACCATGCCCAAACCGTAAACAGGGCGCCGGTCAAGTTTTTGGCACCGTTGCCGGGGAGGCGTTCGGTTTGATATTAGCTTAGCTTAGGTTCGTTAGACTACACATATAAAAAAACAAATACAATAACCAAGAAATTTTTCCTCCACCATTATATTATCTTTTTGTTATTCTCTTGTACTTTTGACGCTCCTCTCTAGTTCTCTTATTTTTGTTGTCCAGGTTTCTTTGGTATAACCATGTGGAGATCAAATTTCGATGCTCAGATGGGAGGACACGATCCTTATTCAGTTGTGGTTTATGAGACTTGCGGGATGGCGGGGCACATGTATTATGATTGCCCATTAACGCCTGAGAGCCTCCCACTACACCAAGGCCAAACATTTTCCCACAACCTTAGCCCAAACACCTCCCATCTATTTCCTCAACCTTATATCCCTCCACCAACGCAAGAAGAATCAAGCCTCGTGTCTCTCCTTGAAAGTGCCATGTTTAACCAAGGCCAAGTATTACAAAACTTGATGGTACCAATCACCGAGCCTACACCGAGGAGAGGGGATGATGGAGAGGATATACCCACTTTCATGGTTGAGACCACCATCTCATCGGCCACCATAGACACATCTCATGCCGATACCCCATTTTTCCAACAGTACCACTTGGATGACGAAGCATTTTTGATGATGATAGTGAGGATGGGGAGATTTCTCTAGGATCCGTGGGAGATACTTCTCATTTTGATTTGGATACCCCACATGAGTCCTACGAGAGCACCGAGGAGACCACAGAGCTTATGCATACCGACGAGGAGGATGTGCGTAAGAACGAGGACACCACGACCACATACGATGGGTCCGCTCTACATCCATCTCCACAGCCATCTCTGTCGTAGCTTCTTCCTTGGTCTGTGGTTAACCACAAGGATGTCATTCAGGACATCGGGCAGATGGGGGAGTATGAGCATATCGTCGAGGAGAATGTGCATGAGGGCTTGGATACGATGGTCCACTTCATGGAGCCCGAGTCACATCTACCTCTACCGTGGATCCCCATTTCTTCTGCGGCGGAGCATCTACTTGAGCATATTGCCCCTATTCAGGGAGATTTTCATACTCACTCTCACTTCACATTTAAGTCTCGCTTTTCATGTCCTATTTCTTTAGACTTATATATTTTTGACACACCATATCTCTCCCAGGACACAGGATCTACTTCCCTTGAGGTATGTTGCGGTGCGTCACTACCTAGAGAGCCACTTCTCATGGAGAGCGAGATTTGGTCGTCGCTAGTACAGAGGATAGCGACCCATTCTCAGGGAGTATTCGTCACCCGTTTATTATTTTTCCATCTTACGTTGACGATTATCTCTGGAATACATTTATTTTGGGAACTAATTTCTTGCCATGGACTAATGCACCTCGTCCTTTGCAGGTCACAGGTGGACACCTACTAAGGATGTTTGGAGGTGCATTGCTTGGGTCCATTGGCACTCGTGGCATAGTGCTTCTGGCGGAGCCACAGAAGGAGAAGTTAGAGCAGCTACCCGCACCACTCTAGATTCTGGATCCACCTATGCTCAGGTGTATCCTAACCTAGTAGTGTAGAAATTTACAGCTTTTTAGTTTAGATTAGAATAATCTCGTCTCCTCTCATTAGCAAGGGGAGCGTATCTAGGGTTTGCTTTTGCATCAAAATAACCCATCATGTCGTGCCCTTCTATCATTTCTCCCCCATCCTCTACCGAGGAGGCATAGGACTCATCCTCTCCTGCATTTTGATTTTATTTTTCTTTTCCGATCTTCCCCCTAGCATATTTCTGCATCTTCATGATTATATCATATCGCTAGCATTGTCATGTCTAGCTTGGGGGAAGTCATTTTTTCTTTGTGTTGTCGTGTGATGTTTTTTATGTGTGCTTGTTTATATATGTCGTGTGGTGTGATTTTCTATCTTTTATTTTCGATATTTCTTATTCCTCTTTCTTTATTTTTCCTAGTTCGTATAGGTGTTTTTCTTGTTTTTCTTTCTTTTTGTGTCGGTGCGCAACCCCCCCATTTTCTTTGCCCTCCCGTATAAACTATTATTGCATTGAGGGAAATGCAAGTTTCAGCTTGGGGGAGTCACACTTTGTGCGTCATTTGTGTCGTTTTTTTTCGTTTTTGAGTCGTTTTCTATCGTGTTTTTCTTTTTCTTCTCATCTTTTGTTCTCTTTCTCTCTCTCTTCCCCTAGAGATGACCCAATATGATGAATTGCCACAGAATCACACACACACCTAGCATGGCTTCGATATTCACATTCACTAACCCTAGGAAGCCGAGTCCTCTTGCATTTCATGCTTCGTGGGTTCACTTTGCTTTTTTGTGAGTCGTGTGTCGTATCTAGCTTATGGTGTGCTTCTACTTTGTGATTTTGATTTATATACCTGTCCTAGGAATGACCCTTAGATTATCATGCTTTGATTTGAATTTGCGATATTTGCTTCTCCTGTCTGCTTCTATATGCATGATATATTTTATATCGTATGCTTCATTTCGCATGTGTGTGATTCCACAACTAGGACTAGGATAACCCATTTAGCCTATGCTCTGATTAGCGAAAAAATCTCCTTTGCCCAAGTGTTTAGAATCCGATTTCTTTTTTATTTTACTTGGTGCAAATCCCCTCATCGTGTACCGTTCTCTCACTTGGGAGAGTACACATGTATATATCCCAAAAGCCCAAAAATCCAAAAAAAAGAGAAAAGAAAAACCCAAAAAAAGAAAAAAAAGAGAAAGAAAGAAAAAGATTTGTATATGCCAAAACCCTAAAAAATCCGTATATCCAAAACCCAAAAATTTTTCCAGTGTGAATATTTTCCTACCTACCGAGAATAAAAGGGAAGGCGAGAATTTGCACCGAGTGTTCTTCCCCACATCATCTCAACCCCCATCGTTTTTGAAAACACTTGGAATAGGGACTTTCTACCTATTATCTAGGCAATAGTGAGGTGATTTCCTAGTTCCTAGCTGTGGAGTCCCCGATACATGATACGTTTCTATTCTTATACTCTTCTCATGCATGCTTGAGCTACTATTCGCCGCTTATTCTAAATCGAATCGATATTTGGGTCTTTCCTTGGATTTGTGTATATGGAGCTTATTGCACAATGTAGATAGTGATATCGTCTGCTAGCACACGACCACACTCACTCGCGCTTCACCACGTGGGCCCACGGCACTTGTTTGGACTCGTATTCCTTGGTTTTGTGTCGTGATTTGTCGTTTGCTTGCTTGGTGTGGCGTGTTTGGTTTTGTTGGCCCTGATGGGCGACTTAGGATTTGATTTCTCTTTCTCTCTCTTTCTCTCTATTTTGTCCCTCCGAGCTCCTACTCTCTCTCGTCTTCCTCAAGGACGAGGAAGGGTTCAGCTTGGGGGATTTTGACGTGTGTTTATATTTTATATATTCACGCACGTCTTCTTTGTGTTTTTCCGTTGTTTTCCGTCGTCCCGTTCCCATTTTCTTGGGATTTTTAGTTTTCTTTCACTTCTCCGTGTTTTCGTGTGTTTGCAGGAGATTGCCAGCATAGGGGACATAAAACGAAGATATCATGAGTCCCCGGAGCAACGGGAGGAGTCACGCATGATCCAAGGGCCAAACGACGAAGATTGCCATCTTTCAGCCCCCACCCGATCGGTTGGACACTGCCAACCGATCGGGTGATGCACGCGTGTCCGACCCGGACGCAAGCTGAAGCGAAGAGCAGCATCAACCGACCGGTTTGCCGACCAGTTGAACATTCAGAGTTCTCGGGAATTTGGAGCTGAATTCCAATCGATCGGGTGACATCTCACCCGATCGGTTCACCTGTAGTCGAATCTTCCAAGCGACGACCCGGAGAGCTCAACCGACGGTTCGCTGACCGTGTGAAGTCGACAGAAGTCTCTGTCTTTTGGGGCGTATTTCCAACCGATCGGTTTAATACTCAACCGATCGGTTCACCTGATGCCGCATCTCTCCAATCGATGACCAGCTCACTCCACCCGCTCGCCTCAGCGCCCGGTTGAAGATCTTCAAATCTCTCACCCGATCGGTTGACTTATCAACCGATCGGGTGACCTCTATTTCTGTGGTTTTGTTGGGTATTTGAACCCGAACCGTTAGGGGACTATAAATACACGATGTTGGCCGACTTATGGAGGGGTTCTTCTATTTTTAGGGCTTTTTCGGTCCCTTTGCTGGGGGGCTTAGGTTAGTTTAGATTAGGTCTTTTGAACACTAAATCTTGTACCAGATTGAAAGATTCAAACGCGAGATAAGTATTTCCTTCTCTTGTTTTCCATTGTTTTATATTGTGTCTATTTTGCTTGATCGTGAACGATTGTATGTTGTTTCTGCTGCTTGTTTTTATGTTCTTCACCATTGAGTAGTATTGATGAACCCTAATACGGGTTTGAGTAGGATTGATGCTTGGGTTGTTTCATTTGGCTTGGTTGCATGGCATGTGTTCGATGGAATGTGTCAATGGGGATTTCTAGCAATCTGAGTCCAATTCATATGGCAACACACTAGTTATATTGGGGATTGGGGTCCGGTGTCTTGTCCAGTCAAGATCCGCTTTGATGTATTGCTAGAAATCACATTCAACCTATTTGGCCATTAGGGTTACGCGGGGGCGTGTCCTTGTCATTGGCGGGAGAAAGACCGCCTCTGACCGTCGGGCCAAGGGGGAATAAACTTGGCGGTTGACTCCCTAGCCACAGCTCACACCCCTAGCATAGACATTGAGTCCTCGCGCGTGGGAATGGCTTGGATGAAGTGTTGGGAGTTATCATTGTGGCCTTAATGCTCTCAGTTGCGGTCGGTGTTAATGGACATGGGAATGCCCACCGTCGGAAACCAGGTAGACCTAGCGTAATGGGCATCGATCGGAATATCGGGCCCATGGACGCTAGGTACCACCTTTTGGGGCAAGGTCTCACCGTGGATCAAGTCAAATGCTAAGTTTCATGAGTGCTCTAGCCCGTGTTAGAGGGGATTCATTTCTTATCTTTTTATTTCTTTCTTTTATTTCTACACTTTCACCCACATTATCCGCGTAGCTAGCACACAACCTAGGCGACTGTTACGCCCCGCTTCCCAAAACAACGGAGGCGAAGCGTGACTAAGGCCAGCTTAGGCCAGAGCTGAGAAGCTCTGACCCAATAAGCGTCTGTGTGCTACACCAAGTCGAAGGTACAGGTCCCTGCATGTTAGTACAGAACAATAAAAGTACAGAAAAAGAAAGACAATCATTTTATTCCAAATTATTTATCCCAAATACTGAGTCCAACAAAAGCCTGAGTCGGCTACAACGACAGAAAGAAAACTACTGGTGCAAGCACCCAACCTAAACAGAAGTAAACGGTGCTACGCACCCAAACAACTAAGATTGAACCTCTTGGTCAGCAACGGAGATCTCTAACTCTGGTCCTCCTCAGGCACGTACTCAGGATCGGCATCCTCCGGCTCTACGTCCTCAGGTAGCTCTGCCTGGTCGTCGTACTCCGGCTCGACACCTGACGTACATCACCAAAGAAAGGAACTGTACGTCAGGTAAAGTCTACAATGAAAGTCAGACTCTACTGCAAGTGTACTGAACTATTAAACATCGTTTTACTGGTTGATTAGTATGCTGGGGTTATAACAGAGTAGCAAAATAAGTAACGTGGCAGGAAAGTAAACCGCTGCAAACAGTAGTCGTAGCGTGTGCTACCGACTATGGGACTATCCTAAAGGTGACAGGACTAGACAGGACTAGACAAGTCAAGACGGACAGGACACGTGAGACACAAAGGGTTCACGCCTTACAGTTCGAGGGGGATCAGACCCTCTCCCCGTGCGCACGCTCAACCCTACCCCAAACCCAAGAACTCAGGACAAGAAGTACAGAGATCACTTCCACTAGGGAAGCACCTGAAACGCCAGCATGCTTTTTGTATCACGGAGATCACTTCCGCTAGGGAAGCATCTGAAACGCTCGTAGGCTTTTTGTATCACAGAGATCACTTCTGCTAGGGAAGCATCTGAAACGCCCGTAGGCTTTTTGTATCACGGAGATCACTTCCGCTAGGGAAGCATCTTAAACGCCCGCAGGATTTTTGTATCATGGAGATCACTTCCGCTAGGGAAGCATCTGAAATGCCCGTAGGCTTTTTGTATCACGGAGATCACTTCCGCTAAGGAAGCATCTGAAACGCCCGTAGGCTTTTTGTATCACAGAGATCACTTCCGTTAGGGAAGTATCTGAAACGCCCGTAGGCTTTTTGTGTAACAGGGACATGACACGACCAGTGTAAGGGAGATGTTATTCTAGGGTGTCCACACGCACGCACGCACAAGATAATCCTACGGTGTCAAAAGTTGTTGTTTGTCGGGCTTAGACCTCGTCGTCAAGTCTAAGTCGTCATGGTGACCCGGACACTATCATATCACGTCCAGTTCTATACACTCACAGTCTAACAGTTCTAACAATTTAAGACCAAGGCACGGTCAAAAACGCAAGTGGGTACACTTACCTGCGGTGGCGAGTGTGTCGTCCATCCGGGGCGTCTCGTCCAGGCGTCGCGTTCGCGGTAGTCCGTCTGAAACAGTGTCACGGCGACGGTGTCAGGTCGCGATTTTCAATAAATCCTATTTAGGTTCGTTTCTAGGTTGTCGGGACTACCCTAATTGTCAGAGTCACGATTTGGTGTTCTTGTCAGCCTAGATCGACCACTACCCTATATGCACAGATAATTGTTCGATGGTCAATTTTTCTACAGTGACAACATTTTACTGGTGCGAAAACGTAAATTTAATTGTAGTTGTCCAGTTTTAGTTTAGGGTTCAGTTTTGCTACGGTCTGGGTTTGCTACAAGTTAGGGAAAACCAACCTCTCCAACGTCTGGAGTAGTGCGGACGTAACGTCTGAACTGCAGGTGATCCGCAGTGTCTACGTCGTCTCGACTACGGGTAGCGTAGTGAGACTCGTCCGGGCAGCGGACGAAGTGTGGGCAGCGAGCATGATCAGTCCAATGGCAAAACAGTGAGCTAGCGTCGCGGGAGTCTGCAGACAGATCTCGCGGGGACAGCGACCTGCGGTCGGGGTTACACGCTGGAAGAGCGTTGTGCACGCGGAGTCACGACGGCAGCCGGGGAGTGTTGCGAAAGCGGGTGGCGCTGCGCGGCAGGCGGCGCACTGCGGTTGAGATCTGCGGCGCGCGTGCAGGAAACCGAGGCAGCGGTGGTGGTTGAGGAACGGGGCTGGAGTCACGGCAGAGAGGGGGCCGCGGCTGTGGAGGTAGTGGATGGCGGCGCGGCGGGGCTGCGCGCTGCACGGAGGCGCGGTGTACGGCGAGAGGGAGGGGGATCGAGCGGCGGGCTGAGAGGGCGAGGGCGGCACGTTGTGCAGGGGAAGATGGCGGTCACGGTGACGTGGGGAGGCCGCTGGCTTCGGATCGCGGGCGCGGGCGGTGAGAATCGGAGCAACCGCCGGCGGTCAAGGGAGAGGGGACGCGAGGGGAGATCCGACCGGGGTTAGGCGGCGCGGGGAGGAGAGATTTCGGGGGAGAAATTTTTTTAGCCGGCGGCTGAGATGCGGCCTCGGGTTTAGCAGCGTAAGAGGGAGAGAAAATAGGTTTAGGGTTAGGGTAAAGTTAGGGTTTATTATTATAGTAATAAGTTAGCTAAATAGACCTAAGTTTAGGGTTACATGTGTTAAAGGTATAGGGATGGAGGAGTGTGCAGATTGGGGTAAGTTTAGGGGAGAATAGCAAAATAGTTTAGAAAAGGTTATAAAACAGATTAATAGCCAGATATTGCCAAATTTGGCAACAATTCGAATTTGAACTGACTGGGGAGATTGACGGTCGAGATTTATCCGAGTGATATCTCTCAAACCGGGCGTCAGAAAAATAATCCGGAAATACCGGGGCAATCGTGGAGACGAGACGCTCAAATCTACGGAGCCTGATCATGCGTAACGCCTACCAAGAATTTACGTAAAATTGGAAACAGCGTTTTGAGTCAAATGACTAAAACTCCCCTATCGTTCAAAGTCGTTTTGCGAGAAAACGAGCCGTGAAACGATGTTCCCAAAAATTACAATAAAATCCTACACTCCCAAACAATCACAACGGCATATCGCATCGCATGTTTCGGAGCTCAGAATTAGCCAAATAAAATACGTGCATGATAAAGCACGTGCACGTAGAAAATTCATAAGGTCAGAAAGCGACCGTTACATTCTACCCCACTAAAATAAAGATTCAGTCCTCGGAATCAACAACTCTAATCAGTAAACAGGAAAGGATAACGCTCTCTCATCTCCTCCTCGCGCTCCCAAGTGGACTCTCCAGGTGATCCGTGACGCCACATCACTCTCACCAGGTCGACTACCTTATTCCTCAATTGCTTCTGTCGACGGTCCAAAATCTACACAGGCTGATGGTCGTATGTCAGGGCCGGACGGACCGTAATCTCTGAGAAATCCACAGTGTGCGATGGATCACTGACGTACCGACGTAACTGAGATACGTGGAATACGTCGTGAACTCCCTCCAAGGATGGTGGCAGAGCAAGGCGGTAGGCCACTGCTCCTACACGCTCCAGCACATCGAATGGTCCAATATACCTCGGACTCAGCTTTCCCTTCTTCTCGAAACGAATAACTCCGCGGTTCGGAGAAATTTTCAGGAAGACGTGATCTCTAGGCTGGAACTCCAAAGGTCTCCTCTTGGCATCAGCCCAATGCTTGAAACAATCCTGTGCAACTCTGAGCTTCTCCCTGATGTCTCTCACGACATCCACAGCTACCACTATCATCTCCGGACCCAACAGATCCCGATCTCCAATGTCATCCCATCTCAGTGGCGATCGACATTTCCTTCCATATAAGGCAGCAAACGGCGCCATGCCAATGCTCGCCTGGTAGCTGTTGTTATATGAAAACTCCACCAAGTGATGATGGTCCTCCCACGATCCCTTCAAATCGAGCGTAAGCAGCATATCCTCCAGTATCTAAATAGTCCTCTCGGACTGGCCATCGGTCTGCAGGTGGTATGCCGTGCTGAAACTCAGACTCGTACCCAAGTTCTCCTGCAGACTTCTCCAGAACTGAGATGTGAACCTCGAGTCTCTGTCAAATACGATGCTCACGGGGACTCCGTGTAAGTGTACGATCTCCTCTAGGTATTTCCTCGCCAAGACTTCCATAGTCTGGCCCACTCGAAAGGGGATGAAATGCGCAGACTTAGTCAACCGATCAACGATCACCCAGACTGCGTCGTTCTGCTTCGGGGTCCGGGGAAAACCAATCACGAAATCCATCGTAATATGTTTCCACTTCCATTCCAGAATAGGAAGCGGTTGTAGCAATCCAGCCGTACGATGGTGCTCAGCCTTCACTTGTTGGCATATCAAACACTTGGCAACGCTCCGTGCCACACTCCTCTTCATGCCAATCCACCAGTAATTCAGACGGAGGTCCTTATACATCTTGGTGCCACCAGGATGTATAGAATATGGCGAGCTATGAGCCTCGCTCAGAAGCTCCTCATGAACATCACCAGCAGGTACGCAGAGTCTGCTGCCGTACCGCAGCAAACCATCCTCATGAATCACAAACTCCGTCCGTAGTCCAGCTTCAACCTGCCTCCTGATCATCTGTAGCTTCGGATCTCCTGCTTGTGCTGCCTTGATCCGATCCATGATCGTGGACTGAATCTGAAAATTCATGAATGAATGAACCACACCAGGTAGGACGAACTCCAAATCCATCTCTCTCAGCTCCTGCTGTATCCTCCAGTCGGCAGTATGCATCATCGCAGTAGGAAGTCTACTCAAAGCATCGGGCACCACATTCACCTTCCCTGGGTGATACTGCAAGTCTATCTCATAGTCATCCATGAGCTCTAACCATCGTCTCTGACGCATGTTGAGCTCCTTCTGCGTAAAGATGTACTTCAAGCTTTTGTGATCGGTGAAAATCTTCACGCTCTCACTCATCAAGAAGTGCCTCCAGATCTTCAGTGCAAATATCACCGCTGCCAACTCCAGATCGTGTGTCAGGTAATTTTTCTCATGAGTCCTCAACTGACGAGAAGCGTACGCGACCACGTGGTCATGCTGATGCAAAACGCACCCTAGGCCCTTCCATGATGCATCACAGTAAACTTCGAAGCCTCCGCTCCGATCCGGTACAGCCAAAACCGGTGCTGTGGTCAATCTCGCCTTCAAGATACTGAAGGCCTCCTCACAAGCATCTGACCAATGGAACTCCACATCCTTCCTCGTCAGCTTCGTCATCGGCTCCGCAATCTTCGAGAAATCCTTGATGAACCACCGATAATAGCCTGCTAAGCCAAGAAAGCTCCTGATATCAGACGCTGACTGTGGAGTCGGCCAATCTTTGACTGCTCTGACCTTTTTCAGATCTACAGATATGCCATCACCGGACACCACGTGTCCCAGGAACGCGAATTTGTCCAGCCAGAACTCGCACTTACTATACTTGGCATATAGCTTATGTGCCTCAGCATCTCCAGCACTGTCCTTAGATGACAGCTGTGCTCCTCCTCAGACTTCGAGTAAATAAGAATGTCGTCTATGAAGATAACGACAAACTTATCCAGGAAGTCGTAGAATATCAAGTTCATCAAATTCATGAACACAGCTGGAGCATTGGTCACGCCGAAGGGCATAACCACGAACTCATAATTTCCGTACTTCGTCCGGAAAGCTGTCTTCGGAATATCGTCCTTCTTCACCTTCAGCTGATGATATCCGCTCCTCAAGTCCAACTTCGAGAATACTCTCGAACCTCCCAACTGATCAAAAATATCGTCGATGCACGGCAGCGGATACTTATTCTTCACTGTGACAACATTTAGCCCTCGATAGTCCACGTACATCCTGCGGGATCCATCCTCCTTCTTCACGAGTAATACGGGTGCACCCCACGGTGACACACTAGGGTGGATAAAACCCTTCTGCAGCAATTCATCTAACTGCTTCCGCAGCTCCTCAAGCTCAGCAGGTGCCATCCGATACGGTGCCTTTGATATCGGATGCGCTCTCGGCATCAGGTCAATACCAAACTCTAGAGCTCTGTCGGGTGGCAGACCTGAGATATCCTCCGGAAAGACATCGTCGAAGTCTCTGACGACTGCTGGTCGGTCGATTTCTATCTGTATAGCTGCGACAATCGGCATCTCCGGCTTGGCCTGAAATCTGATGGGCCCAAGCGACTCGTCTCTGCTACGAAACTCAAACTCCGGATGGCCTGGAATCCAGAATACAATCCTCTTGCTGTGGCATTCGATCAACGCGTGGAAGTCTCCCAGCCAATCGATGCCAAGGACGACATCAAAATGCGGTAGATCGTGGACGATGAAATCTGCGAATAATTCGTGTCCACTGACCACCAAGGGGATCGATCGACAACCCAAATTCACAGTCACCACTCCGTTCCCTGTGGTGATGTCCCAACACTTAGGAAGTGTGTGGGTGGGAATGGAGTGCTTTGTTACAAATCTCCGGGATAAGATGCACATGGATGCACCGGAGTCGAACAAAGTCAAAGCAGGGTGAGAGGACACTAGAATGGTGCCTAAGATGTAAAAAGACTAAGGTCAAACAACACTACTCTAGCAAACAAGGCAAACAAGCAACTAACAATAAGGTCTACTCTATAAAATAAAAGTCTTGCTTCAGAGTATACCTGTAATGACTCCATCCAGCTCCTCAGTCTCAACAGCGGTCATGGTGTATGCCGGCATTTGGGGTGGCACTGCCCTCTGAAACATCTGCCTCTGTGGCGCCAAGGGTGGTCCAGTACAGCAGCTCCTCTCTGAACCGGGGCATGTGCTCTACTCTATAGCGGGGCCGGTGCGCCGACCATGGCATGACGTGCTCTCGGACAATCCTTAGCTGCATGCGAAGCATCTCCACAAACCAAGCACAGTCCCAACTTCCTCCTACAATCCTTCTGAACGTGTCCTGTCTTCTCGTAGTAATGTCATGGTCCCTTACTTTGAATCTGCATAGGTGCTCCGGGCCACTTGAAAGGCACTGTCTGGACTGGCCTCATCACCGGCCTAGCAGGTGGCCGGTACTGCTCCATGGGACGCTTCCCTCTATCAGCTGGAGGGTCAGGTAGGCGCGATATGGTCTCATGGTTCCTCGCGGCATTCAGCACCGCTCCCATGGTCGTGAAATCTGCCGAAGACATCGAAGCCTGAACCTTCGGACGCAGTCCCTGACGAAAATGATCAGCTCGTTTCTCCTCCTTCCTCATCATATGTGGGGCAAACCGACTCAGCATCTCAAACTCCGCCTCATACTCGTCGACGGTCATATCCCCCTGCTTCAGATCTACAAATCTGCTCAACAGTTCCCTCCTAGCAGCCTTGGTGAAGTACTTATCCTTGAACATTGAGCGGAAGGTCCTCCACTCTACTGGCTTCTGCAGGCGCCTCTCCTTAATGCGCCACCAGTTCCTAGCATTCTCTAACAGCTGCATCTTCGCTATCTCGACCTGGGTATCATCGGGAATCTTCGCAGCAATCAGCTTCTCCTCAGTACTCAGAATCCACTCATCAGCAGCCAACGGTCCTTCCTTCCCAGAAAATGTCTTCGGCTGAAGCTCATTGAAATGCTTCACTCCGGGAGCAGCTCGAGGGGCAGGCGGAGGCGGTGGTGGTGCAACTTGAGGAGCATGGGCAGCACTGTGGGACTGCTGAACCAATTGGTGCTGCACGTCCAGCATCTCTTTCATCACACCCAGAAACTGTAAAGACCACTTTTCGTTGTACGATGCTCGTGCACGTGCTTTTGGTCGTGCACGTGTTTATTTTAGACTTTGGATGTTTGCGAACACTTTGTTGTGATATGCTGTTGGGAACGTCTCTGAGAGTATTAAATAGTGGCACTAATTTGGAACGACATTTCTCGAGTCGTTTTCCCACAATTTAATCTAATTCGATGAGACGTTGTGATTTTCACTTTTGACGGGAGACGTTTCTATTTTTAGTTTCATCGTCTGACGTCGAAATTAAGATCCGTCTTCTTAGTTAGCTCACTTTCGTCATCACGATCATCCCGATATTTATTTTATAATTTTTGGAGTTTATTTGACCACTTTTATATTTTTAGCAAGGTTTATAATATTTTTAATAATTAGGATTTAAATTATTTTCGGCCCAATAAAATTTATTCGAGTTTTAAACGTTTTAAATAATTTTTGAGCCGAATTCCAGCTCATTTGGGCCGCACCCTAGCCTTGGGTGAGTTGGAAATGGTGAGATTTGAATTTTAAATATTTTTAAACTCCTAATCCCATTAGGATTAGCCCTAGACCTAGTCAACCCATCTACACTATATAAACAACCTTTAGGAAGACCTATTTTCGCAAGAAAATAACCCTAGCCGCTTCCAAAACTCAAATTTGATGTTACGACGAATTGTCGCAACGTTGCGACGAACTTCCCCGCTCCGACCGAAGAAACAAGGCCATTTTCCCCGCTCCGACCGATGCTTCCGCCCGCACTCGCATCCGATCGCACCCGCTGTAACCCCGCCCGCTCCGTTCGCTTGCACCGACCGAGAGAAGCTCTCGGTCTGACCGAGAGCCTGGCCCGCATCCCCGCTCCGCATCGACCCCACACCGAGCCCCGCCCTGTCGCTCCGCTCCGCACCGTGCCCGACCGAAGCCCCCGACCGCACCCGCAACATTGCAACACTTGCAACGTTGCAACGCTCTGTCGCCCGCACCGACCGGCCCGCTCTATCGCACCGACCGATGGATTTCTCCGCACCCGCCACTACGACCGACCCCAAGCGCTGCACAGCCCCGACGCATGTGTCCGACCGATGGAATTCCCAGCACCGGACGTGTCCGACCGAGAGCCATTCGTCGCAACCCTGCACCCGTCGTACCGCTTGCCACTGTGGGCCCCCCAAGTTCTCCAGAGGTATTGTGTGTCCCCTATTGGTCCCTAGGACTACTGTGGGCCCCACCTAGGTGCTTTCTCTCCGACGATTGGCCGTGTACGACGTTGCGACACGTCGTAGCCGTCGTCGCACATGCTAGCTTTGGAATCTGGACTCGTTGCTCCAGTTGATGCTCTGAACTTTCCAGCGAGGAATCTATATTGGAATCAGGACTTGGAGCGAATTCTCTTATTCCAACCCCTGGCGTCGCTACCCGACACCAGTGTAGCTTTCGCGTCGTGTTGAGGTAACGATTTGCACCCCTAGGACCCCCAACCTATTTCCTGCTAATCAAGACTAAAATCAGTATTTTTAAAGTATTTTAAATGTTTTAGAATCCACTAATCAAGATTAATAAAACGGATGTAGGCCGGCGGACTTGTACACGTAGGATATTGTGGTTTTGGACTCGATGGACGGTGTGCTCAGATGTTGTACTTGCAGGCAAGTGAAACTTGCCAACTCTTATGTAGGGCCATGTTTTTAGGCCACTTCCTTGTTTTTAGCGTAAAAGAGACTAGTCAGTGAAATGATAGCTGGCTAGACGCCTACTTGATCTAGTTTGACAATGAAACTAGATCCGTCACCTAAATTGATCTAGCTTGACAACGAAGCTAGATCCAACTCTTTAACTTGTTGATCATGCATACTAAACTGTCATGTTTACTTTCCTTACCTGTACGCTTTACTACTTGCCATGTCATGTCATCCATGCATTGAATGTCGTATTCGTAGCACACGCTACAATACTTGTACTTGTACTTCTTGTTCGGCTAGGTGCACCCCTATGCCATCATGAATGCTACTTCCTGGGAACGGGCCTCATGTGTTGGTCAAAAGCCAATGCCCGGTTTCTTTGTCTGGCTAGGTGCACCCCTATGCCATCATGATAAAACACTTCCTGGCTCGTGATCCAGAAGCGAGCTTTACCGTTCGGGGGTAAGGCCCTGGCTCGATACACGTGGAGGGGTAGGGATAAGCGATCACCTGAGCTTAGGAGTGGCCCGATCAGCCACTCTAGCCAGAAGGCGTAATCTCTGTGCACGAGGTGCTTACTTTACTTGTCTTGTACTAGTGAGTGTTTCTTGAAAAACTTGACATCCATGCCATGCTCGTACTTTACTTTACTTTACCTTACTTGTTGAACTCATACTTTAACTGCCATGTCATTGCATTCATGCTAGAACTGCTAGGTTGCTTTACTTTTGCCTACTTTCAGTTTCCTTGCATAAGTCTCTTGTAGACTTGCTGAAATGTGCCCCTTGCTCTTTTGGGTGTCACATGTTAGGCCCTGAGCCAGAGACCGTTGCTGAGTACGTGATGTTTTGCTGACGCTGAGTCTGAGTCCATGTTTGCCCAGGAGGAGTTTTGTAGACACCGGTGACCCTTGTTGAGCTTCCTTTTGTTTTAGGTTTTATTGTTAGTTGTCGGTGCGTGGCACCTTTTCTCTGTACGTTGTACTTTTGGTTGCCATGTTTGGGCCTTTAGACTCTTTTCTGTTGGCCTGGTGGCTTTTCTGCGATGTTGGAATTTATTATTATGGATATTCTGAGATATCTCTTTTGTCTCTTTTCGTTATTATTATCTTTGTTTCGTTTCACGTTGCAAGGACCTGCGATATAATGTTGATTGGCGCTTATCGGACTTGCAGCTTTGTAGCTTCAAGTCTGAGCGGACCTTCTCATGCTTCGCCTCCACGTTTTTGGGAAGCGGGGCATGATAGAAACTGGCGAAACTCTCCGCCCTGGTCTTCCGGAACTCCATCGCCTGAGTTCCCCGATCGGGTGACGCGTCGTCCTGCCATCCTATTGTCAAAAAATACAGAGATTAGACTCGTACAATTACTGGATAACAATAAAATGAATGTCAATACTCCTATTGTTCCGTACTTGCAGAAAGAATGGGACGGACCTGCATGGGCCACCACTAAAATCCGTCACACCCCGCTTCCCAAAACAACGGAGGCGAAGCGTGACTAAGGCCCGCTTAGGCCAGAGCTGATAAGCTCTTACCCAATAAGCGTCTGTGTGGTACACCAAGTTGAAGATACAGGTCCCTACATGTTAGTACAGAGCAATAAAAGTACAGAAAGAGAAAGACAATCATTTTATTCCAAATTATTTATCCCAAGTACTGAGTCCAACAAAAGCCTGAGTCGGCTACAACGACATAAAGAAAACTACTGGTGCAAGCACCCAACCTAAACAGAAGTAAACGGTGCTACGCACCCAAACAACTAAGATGGAACCTCTGGGTCAGCAACAGAGATCTCTAACTCTGGTCCTCCTCAGGCACGTACTCAGGATCGGCGTCCTCCGGCTCTACGTCCTCGGGTAGCTCTACCTAGTCGTCGTACTCCGGCTCGACACCTGACGTACAGCACCAAAGAAAGGAACTGTACGTCAGGTAAAGTCTACAAAGAAAGTCAGACTCTACTGTAAGTGTACTAAACTATTAAACATCGTTTTACTGGTTGATTAGCATGCTGGTGTTATAACAGAGTAGTAAAAGAAGTAACGTGGCAGGAAAGTAAACCGCTGCAAACAGTAGTCGTAGCGTGTGCTACCGACTATGGGACTATCCTAAAGGTGACAGGACGAGCAGGACTAGACAAGTCAAGACGGACAAGACACGTGAGACACGAAGGGTTCACGCCTTACGGTTCGAGGGGGATCAGACCCTCTCCCCGTGCGCACGCTCAACCCTATCCCAAACCCATGAACTTAGGACAAGAAGTACAGAGATCACTTCCACTAGGGAAGCACCTGAAACGCCCGCAGGCTTTTTGTATCACGGAGATCACTTCCGCTAGGGAAGCATCTGAAACGCCTGTAGGCTTTTTGTATCACGGAGATCACTTCCGCTAGGGAAGCATCTAAAACGCTCGTAGGCTTTTTGTATCACGGAGATCACTTCCGCTAGGGAAGCATCTTGTAACGACTGGTTTTCATGTATCTGTATTTATTATATTATATTATATGTTTTGGTGGATTTTCTCCTTATGTGTGGTTTTCATCTCCGTAGCTTTCATTTCCGATCGTTTCGTCGTGATTTTCTAGCTTCTTCTTTAGAATCGTTGATTTTGGAGTAAGTCATTCGTGACTGGCTTCATATCGGTCATATCTTATTGTTAGATCAAGCCTAGGAGTCTTAGGAATCGATCCCGGAGCTTCGCGCTCCATTTCGGAACTTTTTGTGCACGTTAGCCAGTACAAGAAGGGGAACCGACCGACTAGATGACGATTTAGTCGGTCGGTAAACCTTCATGGACCGACTAGTGGGCTTTGTAAATTACTCAGGAGTTACTGTTTATCGTTAATCGGTCTAAGAACATTGGTCGACCGACTAGGTTGCAAACTAGTCGGTCAGCAATCGTTCTTTAACCGACTAGCTCTATGATCAATTTTGATTCCAAGTACTATTCATTCTTAGTCGGTCTAAGAACGTTCATCGACCGACTAGATTCGAAACTAGTCAGTCAGTAGTTGTTCTTTGACCGACTAAATCTAAATCCTATTTTTGTACAGGAGTTACTGTTTGGACTTAGTCGGTCTGCGTTGGTCAACCGACCGACTAGTTCCCAAACTAGTCGGTCAGTGGTTGCTCTTTGACCGACTAATCAGTGTCAAACCCCTAATTTCTGGGCAGCCGCCAGCACTTCCTATTTAAACCCCACCCACGATTTCTTTCATCCCTCTTTCATTCTCCTGAGCCTCCTTCTTCCCCAAATCACCCTCCAACATTTCCCCAAGCCATTCCTTCCTCCCTTGGAGTTTCCCTCTCCATTTTGGCCAATCACCATGCCCTAGGCCATCTCCAACCCCCAAAATCCCCCAAAACCCCATTTCTCCAGATTTTCCCCATCCATTCCAGATCTGAACCCTAGGTTCCTCGGATCGTTTCTTCGGTTGCCGTGCTTGCTCGGCATCATTCTTCCGCTTCCGATACGGTAATAAATCGACCTCTTAATGTTCTCTTAACCCATTTGTGTTTTTATGAAACCCTAATGAAATGAATGTTGTTTTGATGATTGTTTCTCCATAACAGCGACTTCCCCGTAGATTAGCGTCCATGAGACGAACCTTCGTGATCGTCATCCTCGGTGCTAGGCAAGTGAAACTTGCCACTTAGGGTTTTGGGCCATGTCTTAGGCCATTTGCTTATTGTATGCGTAAAAGAGACTAGGCGACGAAATGATACTCGCCTAGGCGCAATTTTAGGAACTAGCTTGACAACGAAGCTAGAACCGACATTTATCATGTTGCCCAACTACCATGTCATGTTTAATTTCCATTAACCGTACGCAAATTTATTGTCATGTCATTGCATTCTTTAAGTGTTCCCGTGATTGCGTAGCTCCGCTACACCTTGTGAAATGATTGAGGCTAGGTGCACCCCTATGCCAAATGAAATAAGCTCCTGGTTTGTGATCCAGGAAACGAGCTCTTGTGCGGGGAAACCATGGCTCATTTACTGAGCTCGTGTACAGGGACCCTGGCTCATTTACATGTGGGTTTTGGGTTAAGAGTTAAGCGGCCATTCAACTGGGAGTCTGCCCGATCAGCAACTGCAGTAGTAAGGCGTAAACTCTGGGTTCTGGGGTAGTGTTAAGCGGCCAATCAGTGTGAATGTCAAACCGTTCAGCTGTAAGGCGTAAACATCTACAAACAACGTGAAACGTGACTAGTGAAAAGATTGAGATTGTTAGTAGCTTGGCTACTCTTGACATGCCCTGATAAATTGTTCTCTTGTACTTATTGTTTCACCATGTCTTACTTGTGCACTTATACCATAACTGCCATGTCATGCGTACTATAACTGTTAGGTTGTTAGTTTGCCTTACTTTCAGTTTCGTTGCACAAGTCTTTTAGACTTGCTGACATGTGCCCCTTTACTCTTTTGGGTGACACATGTTAGATCCTGAGCCTGAGTACATTGTTGAGGACGAGGTGTTTACTGACGCCGAGCCCGAGCATGTGTTTGGCGAGGAGTATGTGGACACTGGGGACCAGTCCTAGTGTCTTCGTTGAGCTTTCCTCTTTTGTTTTAGACTGCTATAGTTGTCGGTGCGTGGCACCTATACTTTGTTATGTTGTCCTTGTTGGCCTTGTTCTGGGCCTTTAGACTCTTTCTGTTAGCCTGGTGGCTTTTCTGGATGTTGAACTTAATTTACATGTTGGACAAATTCTGAGATTTGAGATTTTATTTTTGTCTCTCCTTGTGTTATTATTGTTGTTCCGTTTGTGGTTACAGGGACCTGCTTATGTTTTATTGACGCTTATCGGGTTTGGGGCTTCACAGCTCCACTCTCGTGCGGACCTTTTCACGTCTCGCCTCCATTTTAGGGAAGCGGGGCGTGACACATCTTAAACGCCCGCAGGATTTTTGTATCACGGAGATCACTTCCACTAGGGAAGCATTTGAAATGCCCGCAGGCTTTTTGTATCACGGAGATCACTTCCTCTAGGGAAGCATCTGAAATGCCCGTAGGCTTTTTGTATCACGGAGATCACTTCCGCTAGGGAAGCATCTGAAACGCCCGTAGGCTTTTTGTGTAACAGGGACATGACACAACCAGTGTAAGGGAGATGTTATTCTAGGGTGTCCACACGCATGCACGCATAAGATAATCCTACGGTGTCAAAAGTTGTTGTTTGTTGGGCTTAGACTTCGTCGTCAAGTCTAAGTCGTCAGGGCGACCCGAACAATATCATTTCACGTCCAGTTCTATACACTCACAGTCTAACAGTTCTAACAATTTAAGACCAAGACACGGTCAAAAATGCAAGTGGATACACTTGCCTACGGTGGCGAGTGTGTCATCCATCCGGGGCGTCTCGTCCAGGCGTTGCGTCCGCGGTAGTCCATCTGAAACAGTGTCACGACGACGGTGTCAGGTCGCGATTTTCAATAAATCCTATTTAGGTTCGTTTCTAGGTTGTCGGGACTACCCTAATTATCAGAGTCACGATTTGGTGTTCTTGTCAGCCTAGATCGACCACTACCCTATATGCACAGAAAATTGTCCGATGGTCGATTTTTCTATAGTGACAACATTTTACTGGTGCGAAAACGTAAATTTAATTGTAGTTGTCCAGTTTTAGTTTAGGGTTCAGTTTTGCTACGGTGTGAGTTTGCTACAAGTTAGGGAAAACCAACCTCTCCGGCGTCTGGAGTAGTGCGGACGTAACGTCTGAACTGCAGGTGATCCGCGGTGTCTACGTCGTCTCGACTATGGGTAGCGTAGTAAGACTCGTCCGGGCAGCGGACGAAGTGTGGTCAGCGAGCACGACCAGTCCAACAGCAAAACATCAAGCGTCACGGGGAGGCTGCGGACAGATCTCGCGGGGACAGCGGCCTACGGTCAGGGTTGCGTGCTGGAAGAGCGCTACGCACGCGGAGTCACGATAGTAGCCGGGGAGCGCTGACGTGCGTTTATATTTCATATATTTATGCGCGTTTTCTTCCGTGTTTTTCCGTATTTATTGCCGTCTTTTATTTGTTTTCTCGTGTTTCCTTGTATTTTCTTGTTTTCTTTCACTTTTCCGTATTTTCCGTGTTTTGCAGGAGTTTGCTGGCATTTGGGGCGTAAAACGATGATAGCATGTGTCCCCGGAGCAACGGGAGGAGTCATGCGTGATCCAGGGGGTCAAACGACAAAGATTGCATCTTTCAGCCCCTCACCCGGTCGGTTGGTCATCTCCAACCGATCGGGTGATGCACGCGTGCATCACCCGGACGCAGCTTAGAGCTCACGAGAAGTCACCCGGTCGGTTCAGTGACCGGGTCAAAAGCTCAAAGTCTCTGGAAATTCGAAGCTGATTTCCAACTGATCGGGTGACCTTCACCCGATCGGTTCACCTGTAGCTGAATTTCAACAGCCAAGACTCGAAGCTCCAACCGATCTCCTCACCCGGTCCGCACCAAGATCCAACCGGTCGGCACCAAGATCCAACCGACCGCACCAAGTTCCAACCGACCGGTTCATACTAACCGGGTGAAACCCTCGCATTGCGCTGTGATTTTGTGAAGCGGCTCACCCGACCGGTTGACTTGTCAACCGATCGGGTGATTTCATTTTCTATAAATCGAACCCTAGGTTTCCCAGATCCGGGAGTTGGTTATTTTTTACTGTTTTCTTCATTTTGTGACGGCTGTAATTTCCCAGTTTTTGTAAGTTTTCGGATCTTTGTAAAACTTTAGTATTATCTTAATTGCTTTACTACCTTTGCATTCCTATTGTCTGATTATGATTTTAACGGTTCATTTTCGTTTAGATCGCTTTTTAATGAATATTTGTGAGTAGTTCCCAAATCTGGGATTTTGGCGGAAACCCTTTCGGGGGCTCTTCCCGATGCATCCATAGGGTTAGGAAATCGATAGGGATTGGGAATCTAACTGTTACGCGGGGTGTTTTATTGTCATTGGTGGGAAAAAGTCCGCCTTTGACCGTTGGGTCAAGGGGGAATAAACTTGGCGGTTGACTCCCTAGCCATAGCTCACGCCCTTAGCGTAGACGCCGAATCCTAGTGTGCGAGAGCGGCAGGATGAGACATTGGGAGTTATCGTTGTGAGCTTAGTGCTCCCAGAGTCGATCAGTGTTAATGGACACGGGAGTGCCCACTGATCGAACCCGGGAAGTCCGGTGTATCATCCTGGGCACCGACCGGAATATCGGGCCCATGGGATGCCGGTACCACTTTTAGAGGCAACGTCTCACCATTAGACCCTAATTCTGATCGCCATCCTACCCGTAGGCCGTATCGGCGAGAGTCGCTCGTTGGGGTGGAAACCAAATTCCCGGGTTTTATTTTCATATTGTCTATACCTTGCATTCCTTTACCGTGACAACCCATCATTCGATCTGGGCTAGCTTGCCCACGGGGTGATTTCGGTCCTGTTTGACACAAGCACATCCTAGCCTCCCTGTGTTCGACCCCCAAGCCACACTACAACACCGTGCGCTTGCGGTTACAAATATCTAAACCCTCACGCCGGTCCCCCGGCCATTTACGGCTCGCAAACCGGGGGCCCGTCAAGTTTATGGCGCCGTTGCCGGGGACGTAACGTGCTTTTTATTTTAGGATCTCTTGAACCCTAGTGTCTAGCTCTTATCCCTACCTCACGATAATTTTCGCATTCTTCTTTTCCCTTTTTATTTTTTTATTTTTATTTCTTATCTTATATGTTTCTTTCCCACTTGTCGCTTCACGGGTGTTTGCTGTTTTTCATGCGCAGGAGTTCAAGAAGTCTCGATGACTTGATCCCCGTTGATCCAGAGATAAACACCACCCTTAGGCGTTTGGCCGCCGAGAAGCAAAGAAGAGAGGATCCTGAAGCCATGGGGGAGAACATCCCGCCTCAGAAGTCACTGTTAGAGTACTCGATGCCTTCCATCGAGTCCACCTCCGCCATCCGTCCTCCAGCTATTACGGCCCAAAGCTTCGAGCTTAAGCCATCTTTGGTGACGTGGATCCAACAGGATCAGTTTTCGGGTGCACCCATGGAGAGCCCGATCGAGCATCTAGACTCCTTCCTGGAGAAATGTGACACCTTCCGGACTAACGGTGTCACAACTGAGGTGATCCGACTGAAGCTGTTCCCCTTCTCCTTGCGAGATAAGGCCAAGCTGTGGCTTAGGGGGAAGGACCCGAATACATTCAACACCTGGGAGAAGCTCTCCAATGCTTTCCTGACAAAGTTCATTCCCCCGGGGAAGACCATGAAGCTGAGGAGTGAGATCTCCTCCTTCTCCCAGGCCAGCCACGAGTCCTTGCATGAGGCTTGGACAAGGTACAAGGAGATGCAGAGAAGATGTCCCCACCATGAGCTCCCCAAGTGGCAGATCATAAATCTGTTTTATAATGGGTTGAGGGATGATTTAAAATCTTCCATGGATGCCGCGGCTGGAGGGTCCTTCATGTCAAGAAGCGAAGAAGATGCCGGACAAATTTTGGAAAATATGGCATCCAACAATGAACGATGGTGTGACGAGAGAGCCACACCAAGATCTGGGGGCATCCATAGAGTCGAAGACGTCGACAAATTATCAAGCAAGTTTGACTTGCTGTCAACCCAGATCTCCGCATTGATGGTAGGCTCCGGTGGCGCCGGTTCACAACAGATTGCTGCGGTAGAATCCGCAGTTTTTGGAGAGTTTGACGGTGATGACATCTCACCACCGTTGGATCAGGTGAGCGCATTGTTTTACAATCCTACGAGGAATGCGCCATTTCCACCACAAACCAACTCAAACCCGGCCTACTCTCCCAACAACCGGAATCATCCGAACCTTAGTTACCGGGCGCCTTACCAACAGCCGGCTCAGCAACAACAGCAGACTTATCAGCCGGCTAGGCCCCAGCAGCAGTTCCAGCAACAGCAATTTCAGCAGCAACAACCACCACCACAGTATCAACAATATGCCCCTAGGAATCAGCAGCCCGCCCAGCAGCAATACGGCCAACAGAGGGCTATTTCTCCGGTTGAGTCCCTCTTGACTCAATACATCACCAATCAGGAGAAAATAAATCTGAAGCTGGAGATGGGACAAAGAGTCCTCACTGATCAGGTAACCCAGCTGGGGTTGCAAGTGGCTAACCTTCAGAGACCTCAGAATCTTTTACCGCCACAGCCTGAGGTGAACCCGAGGGGGGTAAATCGGACCTTGGCGCTCACACATGAGCATGAGAACGTGTCCGCCATCGTCTTGAGGAGTGGAACTCAAATACCTATGAGAGAGCCCCCCAAAGGACCGGAAGCACCGTTGGTCGTGGAATGACCAACTAAGAAATTAAATGACGGCGGTGCTTCATCGCCCAAGCCAACTGCTCCGGAGGGAACCCCCGAAGAAGAGAAGAAGAAAGAAGAAGGGAATTTGAAGCTTTTCAAGCCCGTTGTGCCCTTTCCACAACGTTTGGCCCAAGTGAAAATCGACGAGAAGTATGGCAAATTTTTTGCCCTGGTCAAGGATTTAAGCCTTCAAATCCCCTTCCTCGAGGCCATAGAGACGATCCCCTCCTATGCTAAATTCTTGAAAGACTTGGTGACACAGGGATCTAGAAAAGAAAAGGTCGTGTTAACGGCGGAGTGTAGCGCACTCATTCAGCGTGCAAATCCGCCCAAGCTCAAGGACCCCGGAAGTTTCTCCATCCCTTGCTCTATTGGGAAAGTGCAAATCCAGAGGGCGCTCGTCGATCTTGGTGTGAGTGTCAGCTTAATGCCCCTATCGTTGTATAAGAGAATAGGGATGGGAGACTTAGAGCCCACCGACATGACATTGCAACTTGCTGACCGTTCGGTCAAGTATCCGATGGGAGTGGTGGACGACCTCCCCGTCGATGTGAAAGGAGTACATGTTCCGGTTGATTTTGTGGTGATGGACATGCCGGAAGACAAGCAAACACCAATTATTCATGGATGACCCTTTATGGCAACCGCCGGAGTGTTGATAGACATAAAGAATGGGAAGCTTTCCCTCAATGTGGGCCAAGAAAGAGTCGAATTTGACTTAGGCTTGTTGATGAAGCATCCAAACCCCCCGGATGATCCTATTATCAATATGCTGGAGAATGAAGAAGATAGATCTGTTGAAACAAATGCCTGGGAAGTGCTCTTGAGGAATCCCCCAGATAGCTTGGGGGACCTTGGAGAGCAAGTTGGCTCCCCTAAGAATGAAGTGGCTAATGAGGCGGTCGCGCGACATGTGATCCCTCCCGGATTCCCTAAGTCTGCTCCCACGAGGAGAAAAGGAAAAGAACCCATGGACCTCACCGGCGATGAGGTCCGGATCCTGAAAAAGATGGCGGTGGACGCCAATTTGAGGGAGAAGCCCCCGGATCCTGTGAACAAAGGGAGGGTAGTCGAGCAAATCTTTTTACAGCCGCCGACTACACCGATAGCCACAACCTCTGGAGATGAAGAGATGCCGGATTTTGGGCATCACCCGTATCGCCCACCATGAAAATCATCAACGGGCGTCGAGCTAAACGACGTTAAACAAAAGTGCTTCATGGGATGCAACCCATGTTCTAAACTTTTTCTTCGCTTTTTAGGATTTTTTCTACTTTATTTTTCTCTATTTTTATAAACAAATCCAGCCGCAACAACTTCCGTGAAGGAACTTAGGCGATTTTTGGGTTTTTGCAGAAAACAAGGCCTCAACCGATCGGGTGAGTTCTCACCCGATCGGTTGGGATGTATCAGCTTACGGCCGTGTCTGTCACAAAATGAACCAACCGGGTGAAGAAAGAAGTGACCGGGTGAGCAGACCGGGTGACCTGGGGGAACTCTCGGAAAAATTTCAGAATTCGTCAATCGACCGGGTGACAAAATGCTAGACCGGTTGAGGGACCGGGTGAAAAACTCTGAGTTCTTGGGAAAATATGTGGAGCGGCGAACCGATCGGTTGAGTTCTCAACCGATCGGGTCGCCTATAGCGTTTCTTCAGCATCAAATTTTCGACCTAGGGTCAACCGATCGGGTGAAAACTCACCCGATCGGTTCTACTTAAAACCTATAAATACCCCCGACCCACCCGCTCACAAACCCTCGCCCGATCTCGCCGTTTCTCCATCGTTTCGCCTTCCTCCAAGCACCCGACTGCCAAAATCCCTCTCCCACAACCTCAAATCCTCCATTAGTCTCTCTCTCCACCTCCCCCTCGCTTTTCTCCATCTCTTCCTCTCTCTCCCTCTCCGATTTCCTATTTTCTAGCCCTAATTCCCAACACCCACATCCACCTTCGATTTTTTTGCTGCAGAAGAGTGCCACGGATCCACACTTCTCCAATTGCACGGCATTGGGTCATCTACAAGCGGGGAGATCTAATTGCTACGGGGTAACTTCGTTCCACTTCTCGAATTTCAATTTTTACCCTAATATTTGATTTGCTTGGTTTTCGTGTGTGTGCACTTTAATAGTATTTTGCACCCATTTGCATCATCCACACACACATGGCCTGGGAGAGAGATAAAGGAAAAGGTATCTTGCGGGAGGAAGAACCGTCTCGTAAGAGACGTAAACAAACACGTCCTCCTTCCTGCACACGCGAACTGACACTTGCCCCTCCCGCACCTATCATTCCCCCTGTGGACCCCATGTTGGGCCCGCATGGATACATATTTAGGAACCAAGAGCAGAAAGACTTCTACCACAGACTTGACACTCGGGGGCATTTATCAACCAAGTTTGCCCACACCCAATCACTCGTCGACCTCAGTGTATTCACCGAGGTCGAGACTCTTTTTGCTAATCTAGGTTGGTTGGCCTTCCTTAATGCCTCTGCGGTATCTTACCCGTCACTCACCCTAGAATTCCTTTCCTCCCTCATTTGTGAGTCGGTGTCGACCATCACTTTTCGGGTGCGTAACCAAACCATTCGCACAAACCTAGACACCATCTGCGATATATTTGGTTTCCCTATTCTAGGGAATGACGCTATCCGTCACTACGGATATCCCCCGAAATTTGACGTCGATAATTTTTGGTTCCGCCTCACCATACTCCGTCGCTATCCCTGGGGTAAGGCCAAGGCCTCCTCCATCATCCATCCCATATTTCGTCTGGCCCATAGGATCATATCATCTGCATTTTTCCCGCGGGATGAGTCACGCACCGTGACTATCCCCGATCTTTTTATTCTCTGGGCCATGACTTTCCCCTTTGTTCGTGATGATGATGGAGTTAGGTTCAGGGCCCCGGTTGTCCCTGTCCATGCTAGCGATTGGCTTGTTTACAAGCTTCTCGAGATTAGCAGGGCCGGGAAGGGCAAAATCTGCTGTGGGGGCATTATCACTATCATTGTTTCTTACCCCCCCCCCCCCGTTTAATATCCATATCCCCCGTGGTCTTCCCATCGCCGCAGGACCCTCACGTCTAGATCTTGACGTCCTGCGACACATTCACATGATTAAGCCCCGCCCCGACGGTCGTTTCAAATTCAATTATGGCCACCCCCTCGCCCCTACACTATTCTCCCCAACCCCGCTCGCATGACTGTGGCTACCGTGGCGGATTGGACTTTTCCGCCCGACCCGAAGTTCTTTGAGGGGTTGCACCTTCCTTTCTTTCCCCCTGACGCACGTAGACCTCCTTCTCCTGCCGCCCACTTAGGCGAGCAGGATATTCCTGCGTCTCGGGGAGATATGGGGGCTGGCCCGAGTCGCCCTGTTTCTGCTCCTGGCCCCATCACTTCTGAGCACCTCTTAGCGGCCATTTCTGGCCTTGTGTCCTGTGCCGGCATGACCACCACCGCCGGCACTACTTCCACATTACCTGCCGGCACCACTTCTGCCTCACGTCAGTCCACATCCTTTGGTCGCCGCCAGGTCTCTACCCGTCTTGCTCTTGAGAGGGAGGTCGCTGCCCTCCGTGATCTCGCCATGTCCTCTGCCCCCTCAGACCCATCACCGTCCTCATTTCTCACTCACCCACGTTTCCTCGCACTTGAGAGGAACGTGGCTGCCATTCTTCGCCTTCTCACTCACATCCACGGACCACCTCCACCTTCACCACCTCGATGATCTTCTCCTCCACCCTCCCACACATCCCCACCTCCATCACCTCCCCCACCATATTCTTCTCCTCTGACATTCCACCTATCCCCACCTCCCCCACCCCCACCTAGGCGATCATCTCCCCCTCCCTCATCTATTCCCATCCCGGTATCCACTTCCCCCCCTCCCGACCACTTCCATCGCACCCACACCACCTTCTACCTCCTCCATCGTCACATCATATGTGGGCCGCAGGAAATTGCCGGTGCGGTCCAAATCTCTCCCACCCACACCCACTACCGTCACCATCACATCTTCTCCCCCCATTTCTATTCCTTTCACCACCGCCTTGATCGTCGTCCTCCCACAACCACCCACCCCCACTGACACTCCTCCCATCGTTCACACCACCGCTGCACCTATTCCTCCACCTCTTTCCCCGCTTCTCCGCACACCCCCTGTTTCCCCCACCCACCCACCCACACCCTCTTCCGAGGAGGACGAGGATTCGCCTTCTCCTGATTTTTGACTTCACTTTGTTTTTTTTATGACCCCCCTCTCATATTTCTGCATTTCACTATCATATTTCTTTGCTAGCATTGTCATGTCTAGCTTGGGGGAAGTCTGTTTTGCTGTGTTTTCATGTTTTATTTTCTTCTTGTGTGTGTGTGTGTGCTTGTTTTTACTTTTTATTTTGTCGTGTCGTGTGGTTTTATTTCGTTTTTCGTGTCGTGTGGTTTGATTTTGATTTTTCTTTTATTTTCAGTTTTGTATTTGTGTTTTCCTCGTTTTTCATTTCTTTTTGTGTCGGTGCGTATTCCCCCCATTTTCATTGCCCTCCCGTACTCACTCTTATTGCATTGAGGGAAATGCAAGATTCAGCTTGGGGGAGTCGCACTTTGTGCGTCATTTGAGTCTTTCTTTTTCGTTTTTGTGTCGTTTTCATCGTGTTTTTATTTTTTCTTCTCTTCTTTTTATCTCTTTCTCCCAGAGATGAACCCTATGATGAATCGCCACAAAATCACACACACCTAGCATGGCATCGATAATCACATTCACTAACCATAGGATTTCGAGTCCTCTTGCATTTCACGCATCGTGGGTCCACTTAGCTTTTTGTGAGTCGTGTGTCGTGCCTAACCGTGTGGTGTGCTTCTACTTTGTGATTTACTTTATATACATGTCCAGGAATGACCCCTAGATTATCATGTTTCGATATGAATATGCGGTACTTATTTCTACTGTCTGCTTCTTCTGCATGCTATATATATCGTACGCTTCATTTCGCATGTCTCGGGATTCCACAATTAAGGACTAGGATAACCCATTTAGCCCATGCTATATTTTGCGAGAATAGTTTCCTTTGCCCAAGTGTTTAGATTCCGATTTCATTTTTGTTTTACTTGGTGCAAATCCCCTCGTCGTGTACCGTTCTCCCACTTGGGAGAGTACACATGTGTATAGCCAAAAACCCAAAAATCAAAAAAAAGAGAAAAGAAAAGAAAAAACCCAAAAAGAAAAGAAAATTTTTGTATAGCCAAAAAAGCAAAAAAATATACAAATGCCCAAAACCCAAAAATAATTCCCGTGTGAATATTTTCCTACTTGCCGAGAATAAAGGGAAGGCGAGAATTTGCACCGAGTGTTCTTCTCCACATCATCTCAACCCCCATCGTTTTCGAAAACACTTGGCTTAGGAACTTTTTAGCTAGTATCTTGGCTATAGTGGTGTGATTTCCTTAACCCTAGTTGTGGAGTCCCCGATGCATAATACGCTTCTATTCTTATACTCTTCTCATGCAAGCTTGAACTAATATTCACCGCAATTTCAAATTCGAATCGGTATTTGGGTCGTTTCCTGGGTCTGTGTATATCGAGCTTTATTGCACATCGTAGATAGCGACACCGACTGCTAGCGCACGACCACACTCACTCGCGCTTCACCGCGTGGGCCCACGGTACTTATTTGGACTCGTATTCCTAGGTTTAGTGATGTGATTTGGCGTTTGCTTGCTTGGTGTGTCGTTTTTGATTTTGTTGGCCCTGACGGGCGATCTAGGATATATAGTTTTCTTTTTCTCTCTTTCTCTCTATTTTTCCCCTCCAAGCTCCTACTCTCACTCGTCTTCCTCGAGGACGAGGAAGAGTTCAGCTTGGGGGATTTTGACGTGCGTTTATATTTCATATATTTACGCGCGTTTTCTTCCGTGTTTTTCCGTATTTACCACCGTCTTTTATATGTTTTCTCGTGTTTTCTTGTATTTTCTTGTTTTCTTTCACTTTTCCGTATTTTCCGTGTTTTGCAGGAGTTTGCTGGCATTTGGGGCGTAAAAGGATGATATCATGTGTCCCTGGAGCAACGGGAGGAGTCACACGTGATCCAGGGGGTCAAACGACGAAGATTGCATCTTTCAGCCCATCATCCGATCGGTTGGTCATCTCCAAACGATCGGGTGATGCACGCGTGTATCACCCGGATGCAGCTTGGAGCTCACGAGAAGTCACCCGGTCGGTTCAGTGACCGGGTCAAAAGCTCAAAGTCTCTCGAAATTCGAAGCTGATTTCCAACCGATCGGGTGACCTTCACCCGATCGGTTCACCTGTAGCTGAATTTCAGCAGCCAAGACTCGAAGCTCCAACCGATCTCCTCACCCGGTCCGCACCAAGATCCAACCGGTCGGCACCAAGATCCAACCGACCGCACCAAGTTCCATCCGACCGGTTCATACTGACCGGGTGAAACCCCCGCATTGCGCTGTGATTTTGTGAAGCGGCTCACCCGACCGGTTGACTTGTCAACCGATCGGGTGATGTCGTTTTCTATAAATAGAACCCTAGGTTTCCCAGATTCGGGAGTTGGTTATTTTTTACTGTTTTCTTCATTTTGTGACGGCTGTAATTTTCCAGTTTTTGTAAGTTTTCGGATCTTTATAAAACTTTAGTATTATCTTAATTGCTTTACTACATTTGCCTTCCTATTGTCTGATTATGATTTTAACGGTTCATTTTCGTTTAGATCGCTTTTTAATGAATATTTGTGAGTAGTTCCCAAATCTGGGATTTTGGCGGAAACCCTTTCGGGGGCTCTTCCCGATGCATCCATAGGGTTAGGAAATCGATAGGGATTGGGAATCTAACGGTTACGCGGGGTGTTTTATTGTCATTGGCGGGAAAAAGACCGCCTTTGACCATTGGGCCAATGGGGAATAAACTTGGCGGTTGACTCCCTAGCCATAGCTCACGCCCTTAGCGTAGACGCCGAATCCTAACGCGCGGGAGCGGCAGGATGAGACGTTGGGAGTTATCGTTGCGAGCTTAGTGCTCCCGGAGTCGATCAGTGTTAATGGACACGGGAGTGCCCACTGATCGAACCCGGGAAGTCCGGTGTATCATCCTGGGCACCGACTGGAATATCGGGCCCATGGGATGCCGGTACCACTTTTAGAGGCAACATCTGACCATTAGACCCTAATTCCGATCGCCATCCTACCCGTAGGCCGTATCGGCGATAGTTGCTCGTTGGGGTGGAAACCATAGTCCCGAGTTTTATTTTCATATTTTCTATACCTTGCATTCCTTTACCGTGACAACCCATCATTCGATCTGGGCTAGCTCGCCCACGGGGTGATTTCGGTCCTCTTTGACACAAGCACATCCTAGCCTCCCTGTGTTCAACCCCCAAGCCACACTACAACACTGTGTGCTTGCGGTTACAAATATCTAAACCCTCACGCGGGTCCCCGGCCATTTGCGGCTCGCAAACCGGGGGCACGTCAAGCGCTGCGAAAGCGGGCGGCACTGCGCGGCAGGCGGTGCGCTGCGGTTGAGATTTGCGGCACGCGTGTGGGAAACCGAGGCAGCGGCGGAGGCTGAGGAACGGGGCTGGAGTCACGGTAGAGAGGGGGCAGCGGCTGTGGAGGCAGTGTATGGTGGCACGGAGGGGTTGTGCGCTGCACGGAGGTGCGGTGTACGACGATAGGGAGGGGGATCAAGCGGCGGGCTGAGAGGGCGAGGGCGGCACGCTGTGCAGGGGAAGATGGCAGTCACGGCGGCGCGGGGAGGCCGCAGGCTCCGGATCACGGGCGCGGGCGGCGAGAATCGGAGCAATCTCCGGCGGTCGAGGGAGAGGGGACGAGAGGGGAGATCCGATCGGGGTTAGGCGGCGCGGGGAGGAGAGATTTCGGGGGAGAAATTTTTTTTAGCCGGCGGCTGAGATGCGGCCTCGGGTTTAGCCGCGTAAGAGGGAGAGAAAATAGGTTTAGGGTTAGGGTAAAGTTAGGGTTTATTATTATAGTAATAAGTTAGCTAAATAGACCTAAGTTTAGGGTTACATGTATTAGGGGTGTAGTGATGGAGGAGTGTGCAGATTGGGGTAAGTTTAGGGGAGAATAGCGAAACAGTTTAGAAAAGGTTATAAAACAGATTAATAGCCAGATATTGCCAGATTTGGCAACAATTCGAATTTGAACTGACTGGGGAGATCGACGGTCGAGATTTATCCGAGTGATATCTCTCAAACCGGGCGTCAGAAAAATAATCCGGAAATACCGGGGTGATTGGGGAGACAAGACGCTCAGATCTACGGGGCCTGATCATGCAACGCCTACCAAGAATTTACGTAAAATTGGAAACGACGTTTTGAGTCAAATGACTAAAACGCCCATATCGTTCAAAGTCGTTTTGCGAGAAAACGAGCTGTGAAACGACGTTCCCAAAAATTACAATAAAATCCTACACTCCCAAACAATCACAACGACATATCGCATCGCATGTTTCGGAGCTCAGAATTAGCCAAATAAAATACGTGCACGTAGAAAATTCATAAGGTCGGAAAGCGACCGTTACAGGCTAGTAGCCATTCAAGCCATCCACCTCCCTGAGTTCGATAAACCCGCATCCTACACTAACCGTGTACTTGCGGTAAAACGACACCACGCCCAAACCGTAAATGGGGCACCGGTCAATACACGATTTATTAGAATAATATTCAAGTTGAAGAGGAATTTGGCCTTTGTTACTAATGTTTATGTTCATATTTATGGGTGTTGAGTTGCTTACGAAAAAAAGAATAAAAAAAGCGAAAAGGAAAAATGCATCGTTCCCTTAAGTTCATTGATTAGCCGGGTCTTCGTACCTCAGGAAGCATTGGTGATTCGCATCAAAAGATGGTTGAATGGGGAGTGCATTCAAAAAAAAAGAGAAAATAAAACTTAGATGATTCGAGTTATTAAGTTTGAGGGGCTCTTCTAAGCCTAATGCCCGAAGGTCGTCTGGCCTTGGAGTCATTAACTGAAAGCTCGTTACATGGATCATTCTAAGTCGTCAAAAAAGAAAAAAAGAGAAAAAAAAAGAAATGTTGAATAAACTAAGCAACTTCAACGCCCATGATTTGAACTATCTTCTTGAGATGCCAATTCCTTAGAAATAAGAAAACTAGCATATAACGACGTGTTATACTTTCGCTTGTGCAAAACGATGATCTCATGTTATTTATTCAAATTAAATTAGAGAAAATATCATGTGATTGGCCTTATTCATGGATTGTGTATATTGATGGTTAAAATCATGTTGGAAAGCGTATTATTGAGCAATGCCATAAGCGATTGATAGAATTTATTTTTTTATTAATCATTTGATTTCATCGCTCTTTTTGCTCGGGACTAGCAAATCGCTAGTTGGGGGGTGAAATTCGGGTTGAATATTACATATTTGACACCTCATTTAGTCCTATTTTGTGCATATATGATATGTATTTGGTCTCAAATAAAATCGTACTTTGAATATCATCATTTATTAAAGTAAACTCTCATTTTATGCACAAAACAACAATATACTGAGTATTTCTGCCCTTTTTATATTTTTCATACGAAGATCTCACGATTCCAACGACTATTTATTTGTATTTTTCTGAGATCTATGCTAATTACTATGAATTTTTGAATGCAGAATACCATTTAATTGGAGAAATACGGCAGAAATACGCTCGAAATATGATGTATGTATGATGCCTGCTCTCGCATCGCCCCGTGGCAGCATCCCGTTGGTTCCTGCTCAATCCAACGATACAGAGGAAGAAGCGATGGGGCAATCTCCAATCCGTTGGATGCTAATCCAAAGGTCCAAAAAACAACCCGAATCGAATTCGGAAGCAGTAGTTCGCAGGCGACGTGGCGTAACGAATGCCGTCTGATCCTCAATCCAATGGTCGAGATCGTCTCCGAGCTGAAATCAGAAGCGTATGCGGGCGCGCGAATTGTAAAGCACCCGTGGCGGCTCCACATTCGATCCCGCCTGGACCAGACGGCTGAGGATTGCGCCGCTATGGGTTTGGGTTTGAGCGCGAGAATTGACGGGTTTCAAACCCATTAAGCTATGAAAACCCGCAATCTCCCTATATAAGTGTATTCTAGGAGTTTTGGCCGTATTCTGGCGTATTGGAGGCTCTAGGAGCCGTATTTGGCCGTTAAATTTGGAGCCCTATAGATTGAGGCCAGAGCTATCATCTGAAGGATATTTGGGGCTAATTGGAGAGTTTTGGTGATATAATTTCTAAGTTTACTCTTGTATTTTGCGTATTTAGCGCGTATTTTGAGACTTTGAGCATGTATTTGTCTATGAATATGGTTTATTTTCTCTCCATGCGTGGCTAGTACCTATTTGTCTTGGTTGTGATGTAGTTAAGGTGTTGTAATCATTGATTTCGATATCTTTTCGCCCTATATTCACGTTATATTGCGTATTTCATTGATTTCTACATATAGGTTATTTGGATATGTTATACAGAGACGTGGGCATGATTGAATCGAATATGATCTTTGTGGACTTATTCGTGATGCGAGAGGATGTATCTTGACCCAAGAGGGCACTTGTGCGTATTTTCTTCATGAAATCGATCATATACGTGGTTACTTTTTGGCACATTTTTATGCGCTTTATCGCCACACTTTCCAATGTTCTTGTGCCCTAGCCGGATGAAACGTTGAGTTATAGAAAAGATATTAATAATCATTGATAGCACATACCGTAACGAAATCACAACCAACACTTACCCTCCATATTAGTACCCTAACATCGACTTCGTCGTAACTATCGTAAGATTCTCTTTTATTATTTTAGACCATCGACCCCATTACTCATATCTTTGATAGGTTTTTGTTATTATCGTTTTAGTACTCTTTATAAACTGAAATTTGTGGTTTTACAGGTCAGTTGTCTCGTGGATACGATACCTGGACTCACCGGGATTATTATTTGTTCGATCTCCTACACTTGGGAGTAGCGCTCACACATTTTGAGACGAGTCAAGAAGGTCGAGAGATCTTATGACAGTGATCTGCTCCCAAATCTTCTATGTCATCCCCATCAGATAGCAACTCAAACCCCATAATCAACTCCCTTACCTTTGTCTCTAGCCTCTTCAGGGGTAGTAGACTTAGGATCAACAACAACAGTGTCTCCAACTTCAACATCTACCTTACCAGTACCACCAATAATAATCAGGTCAATCATAGACCCCTTAGGGACAAGTCCACCATCACCCTGATCCGCCAACACTCCCCCACCCTCTGTAGCACCCGTCACATCTTTCTCGAACTCCATAGAGAGGACAGCCCCCTCAATGACACCAATGGGCAATGAATGGAAGTATGACCAAATGACAAACCCATGGTGCACCTCAGAGGCTCGCCTTCATACTCAACAACAAGAGCAAGTGATGATCCGTCTTCAAACAGTAGGTTGACTTTTCTAGGGAGCGGCAAGGAGGCGTCTACATCAATGAAGCATCGGGCAAATTCAATCCGCTCAAGATTGGCCGTCGCACGATCCATGCAAATTGGGTCACAAACCAAACTGGAGATGATGTTCAGAATCTCATGCGACCAAAGGTTGAGAGAAAGATTGGGAAATCTCATCCAAACTGGGACGCGACGGAGGAGATCTCGCTCAAGGTTGAGCTCAGGGGACCATCGTTGAAGAACTATCAGACGACCATCGAAGAGCCACAGGTCCCCCATAGCACGATTTCACAATCTTCAGACCGCTCAAATTTGAAGTAGAAGAACCAGTTTTCACGGGAGAACACCCGTAAGCACGCATAAGCGACTAACACAATCTCGCACTTGGCTGTAGAATGAGTGATTGCCAACAATGTGGCCGACGAGTGTGTTATCCTAACATGTGGTCAAAATATAATGATCAAGTATTAGCCCGGCCGATGCACCGTCACCTCCCAACACGGGGGACTACGAATGAAAATTTGCGACTGGGGTCGCTAGATCTGATTCCTGAGCATAAATCTTTCGAGGAGCCTGCCGGAGTCACCTTACTGAAGTGGAGAGGAATATCTGGCCTCGCCGCATGTTTGGCGTGGAGTTTATTTAGATTTGAGCGAGCAAAATGAGTCCGTTGTTTACCATTTTATCAAATGGCTCACCCAATTTCTCTCCTGCAGAGGTGGTAGATCTAGCCTGAGACTTCCTACCCTGCATCTAAACAACCTTCCAAGCACCCTCAGCCTTGCCTGAGACTATAGCAGTCGACGCCATCTTCTTAAAGCAGAAGTAATTGCATCGATGAAATGGATTGGATGCATTGCTGCAATTATCCATCCTCAGTCCACAAACACAATCAATAAATACCTGCAACAAACAGATCCGATAGCTATAGCAACATCTGACAAGCAACTGGAAAGATGCGATGTGCCTGTGAATCGACGACGGAGACCCTTGACAGAGTCGAAATGCCTGATCAAATGGTCAGATCCGGTAATCAGCAGAGAAGCGCCGAAGTGTAGATCCGACAATCAGCCAATGCTGGAAAGATTCCAGATCCGGCAAGCAGACGAAAAATTCGGGCCACCCTCGTCAGTGCCGATATGCCTGATCAGATGGACAGATCTGGCAATCAACAGTGCAGGAGTGTCTGGCCAGATCCCAACTCATCGGAGCAGAAGACCTGGCCCACCCTCTGGAGTGCTATGATCGGATAACCTCGCCGGTGCAGATGACCTTGCCAGAGCAAATCGGATCAGATCCGAATCGATGCTGCGATCGGATCGGATCCGAATCGATGTCGATATATATATATATATATATATATATATATATATATATATATATATATATATATATATATATATATATATACACTAGTCATAACCCGTGCCCGCGGGCACGGTTCATTTAACATTTCCCCCGCGAAATCTTTGTTCCCCGGAAAATTATTTACACAGCCAAAATTTAACAGAACAATATATTAGCGTAAAAATATTTAGCGGCACGGGCACCTTTGACGCAGGCGTCTTCGGCGTGAAACAACAAATTCGGCGTCGAACAACAAATTTGGCGGTCGCGCCTTTGGCGCAGAACAACAAATCTTTGTAAAAAAATTTAGCGCGGCACGGACACCTTCGGCGCAGGCGACTTAGGAGCGGGCGCATGTTTTTTTTTCGTGAAATCTTTGTTCCCCGAAAATTATTTCCGCAGCCAAAATTTAACAGAACAATAAATTAGCGTAAAAATATGTAGCGGTACGGGCACCTTCGGTGCGGAACAACAAATTCGGCGCATGCGCTTTCGGCGCGGAACAACAAATTCGACATTGAACAACAAATTTGGCGTCCGCGACTTCGATGCGGGAAAACAAATTAGCGTAAAAAAATTTAGCGCGGGTGCCTGAACAACAAACATCAGGGTATTTTTACGCTAATTTGTTGTACTGCTAAATTGTTTTACGCAATCTTTCTCAATCTTTCCCAAGACACCTTTTATTTCAAAGTTTAGGTTTCCAAGGCACTTTTCCTCCCAAATTTAATTTCCACACTCTTTCCCTAGGCACTTCTAATTTCAAAGTTTATGTTCCCAAAAATCTAATCTCAACCATTGATTTACCAAGATCAAATCTCAGCCACTCTTTATCTTGTCCTAGTCAGCCCTAGAATTCAAAAAACTCTGTCAAATGTACTATAGATATATGGTCAAGTATTAGCCCACGAGAGGGTGTCCTAGTGGTAAGTCATTCTGCTCCAAAGCCAAGGGGTGCGGGGTTCGAGGCCTATGGCCGCAGTGACTAGGTAATTATTGTGGAATTTGTTATGGAATTATTTACCCTGGGGCTACATCTCCCCTCTCGGACTAACCCGGGGGCCGTTGAGGGCACGGCGGTCACCCCCCAGTTTGCATAGTCTCGACCGGGCACTCGCCTTACCCTCCTAAAAAAGCCGAAGGCAGGGGGAGGGGGTTGGGGATTTTTCTGGGTTTTCAAATATATATATATATATATATATATATATATATATATATATATATATATATATATATATATATGGTAAAGTGTTCCTAGGGTGACTCCTTAGATTCAATCTAAGGAGTCGCCCCCATTTTCCCAATTTCCCCCATTTTTTTCCGGAATTTTTTTTCATAGGGTTGTTGTTCACATCATGGATGATCAACATACCAAAAATCAATTCATTCCAATACTTTTAGAGCCCCCATCTACCCCTTGCAACTTCATGGGTTTTCAGCACGTTTTGAGACCGTTGAAGTTGCAAGGGGTAGATGGTGGCTCTAAAAGTATTGGAATGGCTTGATTTTTGGTATGTTGATCATCCATGAGGTGAACAACAACCCCATGAAAAATGAAATCCAAAAAAATTGTGGGATAGGAGGGAAAATGGGGGCGACTCCTTAGATTGAATCTAAGGAGTCACCCTAGGAACACTTTACCCATATATATATATATATATATATATATATATATATATATATATATATATATATATATATATATTATAAAACAGGGATGTTATCATGGGTTTTTGGATAAGAGAAATTGGATAAGAGATATTGGTTATGTGTATTGTTGTATGTGGATATGTGTGTTGTATAAGAGATAATGGATAAGAGATATTGGATAAGAGAATTTGAATTTGGTTTGGTTATGTGTAATTGGGTGTGATGTTTGTATATAGGGTATGAGAAATTGAGGTATGAGAAATTGATGTTTGTATATAGGGTATGAGAAATCACATCACAATTTCAATTCACAATTTTGAAATCTAAATCACGTTTACACTCCTCTCCTCTGTATTTTGATCACATCACAATTGGAGGGAAATTATTTTTGATCTCATCACAAATGGAGGGAAATCAACGAAGAGGGTTCTCGCATCACAAAATCAACGAAGAGGGAAATCAACGAAGATCAACGAAGAGGGAAATCAACGAAGATCGCATCACAAATTCACATCACACTCCTCTCCGTTTACGTTTACGCTTGCACAAAAGGGTTCTCGCCATCACAAAAGGGTTCTCGCCATCACAGAATTTTTATCCAAGCCATCTTCTTCAACCTCCAGCTCAAGAAGAGCAAGGGAGAGAACGAAGAGCAAGGGAGCTTGATGTCCTGAACCACGGTTAGCTCTTCCTCTTATCCTCAATATTTTCCTTTTACTTTATTTCACCCTCATCAAGAAGAGCACCCCCATTGCAGTTCGTTGGGCTTCATCACTTCCTCAGCAACTCAACCCTTGGTTTGTGAGTTTGCTATCTTCATCACGTCCTCTGCAGCTCAACACTTGGTGAGCACCTCAACACTTTCAGTCATAATAGTTGGTATTGATTTATCTTTCAGTCAAGAGTTGGTATACATTGATTTATCTTACATTGATTTATTTAGCTTGATGAATTGCAATTTTATTTGATACTTAAACCAACCTAACCTGGGATATGAATATTGAGGTTTCATGAACTGGGAACTGAATATTGAGCTTGAGCTTGAGATATACTGGGATATTTGTTTTGTGATTGAATGAGATTGAATGAAATTTATCAAGATTGAATGAGATTGTGAACAAAATTGAATGAGATTGTTTCACCCATATCCTCTTACATTGAATTTGTTATTTATCTACTCAATGAGAATATATCATCTAGATGTTTACAAAATTTCATTGAGATATTTGAATGAAATTGAGTTTGTGACAGGATTTCATTGTGATGTTTTACAAAATTTCAACAATGATGTTTTACAAAATTTCATTGGGAACAAAATTTCACAGAATTTTGGGACAGGATATACAATAGAGAATACTGTATAGTTTTATCATGTTAAGTTTCCTTTGTTCAAAAATTTTGTTATTCCATCCTGTTCATAAGGATATCACAGTATTTTGAATTGAAATTTCATTCAAGATGTGTGAACAAAATTTTTTTATCTTGAATGAAATTTGTTTTATCTACTCAATGAGAATATAGCATCTTGATGTTTACAGAATTTCATTGAGATATTTGAATGAAATTGAGTTTTACAGAATTTCATTCAGAATATATCATCTTGATGTGTGAACAAAATTGAGTTTTACAAAATTTTTAATTGAAATTCTCATTGAGATATGTGAACAAAATTCCATTGAAATTTCATTCAAGATGATAATTTTGTTATTCAATGAAATTTATCAAGATGTTTACAAATTTCATTCAAAATGAGATATACTTGGATATTCAACAGTGATATACTTTTTTGTTATTCAATAGAGAATCATGTATCAAAGAGATATGGGTGAACTCATTTTGTAAACAGGATCCTCTCATTTTGATATACACTTTAACTAAGGATATCACAGGTTTTATCAAATTTGTTTTATCAATTTTGTATATCCATGATATCACAGGATATGAGTTCAATTTTGTTTTATCAAATTATACAGGATATCACATAAATCATGAATGTTAAATTTTGAATGATGAATTGAATTTTGATATTCTATCTCAAATTTTTGATCCTCTATAATTTTGAGTTGTGATATCCTTATGAACAGGATTCATAAGGATATCCTCTATAACAAAATAACAAAATTTTGTTCAACTCAAAATAACAAAATTCAGTTCATAAGGATATCCTCTATAATCAAAATAACAAAGTTAACAGGATTCATGATAATAGAGTTGTGATATCCTTATGAATTCATGAGTTGTGATATCCTTATGAATTTTGATATTGTATAATTTTGATCCTGTAAATTATGGGTGAATTCATATGAGTTCACAGGAATTGATCCTGTATATGAGTTCAATTCCATGATATGAGTTCAATTTCACATTTCATAAACAGGATATGGGAGAGGATCCTGTTTTGTTTTGTGAGAGGATATAGGTGAAACATCTTGATAAATTTCATTCAAGATTTTGTAAAACATTGAATGAAATTTCATTCAATTTCATTCAAGATTGTTTCACCCATATCATGTTTCACCCATATCCTGTTCAAGATTGTTTCACCCATTCAAGATTTGTTTTGTGATTGAATGAGATTGAATGAAATTTATCAAGATTGAATGAGATTGTGAACAAAATTGAATGAGATTGTTTCACCCATATCCTCTTACATTGAATGTGAGAGGATATGGGTGAAACAGGAAATTGTTTTATGATATACAAAATTGTTTCACCCATATCCTGTGAACATGGATATACAAAATTATTCAATGAACTCATATCATGGAATTGTTTTGTGATATCCTGTATATGAGTTCAAAACTCATATCATAGAAATGTTTTGTGATATCCTCTTACATTGAATATGAGTTCACAAGATATACTTCATTCACTTCGTTCACTGATTTTGAGTTATATTTCAATTTTTCACAAGTTGAAATCTTGATATACTTCATTTACTAAAATAACCTCAAAAATTTTGAAACTTGAAAGAATATGAGCCATTTAATTTTTGTTCCAACTGAGTATTGTAAGCTTGAAATTTGATTTGGATAGCATTTAGCTCTTATCCAAGCTAGCATTTAGCATTTAGTTCAAATTCACAGGACAATGCTATCCAGTTGATAATGCTATCCAAGTACATAACACTGGTTCCAATTTCTCTTATCAAATTTAAATTTCTCTTATACATTTAAATTTATCCTGTTGAGCATTTGCAATTGTGAATCATGTGAATCAATTTCTCAAGTTTTTTTGAACTGAATAACATGACAATTTCAGTTCTTTTGAATCATGGAAGTTTGCAACTACATAACAGGACAAGCTTGAGAAATTGGTAAGTTTTTTTGAACTGAATAACATGACAATTTTAGTTTGAGAGAAATTTGCAACTGTGAATCATGTGAATCAATTCCATGATTTAATATGAAATTTCTCAAGTTTTATTGGCAATTGGCAATTCCATGTTTTTTTGAACTGAAATTTGAGTGATATTGAGAATGATTTAATATTGAGTGATATTTGAGTGATATTTCAGTACATCAAGCTTCCTAACTGAGATATCCTGATTGGGTATCAAATTTTTTGTTTGAAAGGTGATTGATATTTCAGGATCAAAAGGTGAATGATATTTGTAAATTAGTTCAAAGTGAATGAAGTGTCAAAAGTTTCAATTTCTGTAATGTGAATGAATATCAACTGAAAATGAATGAAGTATCAAATCAATCAAGTGAATGAAGTGAATGAAGTATCAACTCAATCAATTTTTTGTTTGATTCAGTTGAAATGTAGTTCATGTGAATTGAGTGCTCAAATATTAGATTTGTGAGCTATGAGTTATGTGAATTGAGAATGAGTGATATTTGTTTCCCTCCCATACTCAATTCACATATATTTGAGATATATCTGCATTCTCAATTTTCAAGTAACCTCAGCAAGCACATCAAGCACATTTTTTACTTCACCCCTTGGTTAGCTTCATCATGTCCCCTTGGTTAGCTTTTTTAATTTATCTATCAGATTTGAGCAACATTATCTCAAATGCACTGATAGCATACATTGATACTTGAAACTTGAAAGAATTATGATAGCATATATAACTCAACACTATCAAATAATTAAATCTCATTCTGATAGCATACACTGATAGCATATACTGATAGCATATTCTTGGATAACATACACTGATAGCAATGTTGAGTTATATATAGCATAATCTGATAGTATTGATACTTGAAAATATTGTTGGAAAGAATCCTGATAGCATACATTGCTATCAGATTTAATTAATGATAGCATCCATTCCAAAATCATTGAATGCTATATATAACTCAACACTATCAGATTTACATATATTCTTTCAAGTATCAATGTATGCTATCAGGATTCTTTCCAACAATATTTTCAATGTATGCTATCAAGAATCTGATAGCATATATAAATCCTGATAGCATACATTGAAACCTGAAAGAATATGAGCCATTTAATTTTTGTGATAAATGTGATAAAAACAAAACATTTCAGTCCATTTTTTTCTAAATGAATACACTTCACATTATCACATGTCCCCTTGGTTAGCTTTTTTAATTTATCCTCACATTCCAATAGTATAGCTTTGTGAGCTATCACTGATTAGCTCTTCATAATCAACTTGACAGGAGTGCTTGACAGGAGTGCTTTGTGAGAGTTGCTTGCTCTTCATAATCAACTTGACAGGTATTTGATGATATGCTATTGTATTTCATTCTCAAAATTTGCTAATTTAATGTTTTAATGTGAATCATGTGAATTCTGAGTTTGAGTTGGTGAGTTCACAGTTGGTGAGTTTATAGCAAAACATCGAAACATGGAATTTATAGCAAAACTGATAATGTTATAAACAAAATTTTGCATACTTGCTTGAGTGACTTGATATGCTTATTGAGGGAATCTTCCTGCAACCTATGCTTGAGTGACTTCATTTTTGGTTATACCCAATAAACTTTGTTTATAACATTTTTGATATGCTTGCTCAACCTCTGCTTGAGTGACTTCCTGCAACCTATGCTTATTGAAGAATATCACTTGATTGCTCAAAAATGAGTGACTTCCTGCAACCTATGCTTGCTCAAAAATGATATGCTTATTGAGTCACTCAGGAAGTCACTTGATTGCAGGAAGTCACTCAAGCATAGGGTGCTTGAGCATAGGTTGCAGGCATTCACTCAGAGCATAGGTTGCAGGAAGTCACTCAAGCATATCAATTCACTCAACCAAAAATCCTTATTGAGGGAACTTTGTTTATAACATAAGAGCTTGAGAACTTTGAGTGACTGGGATATTCCCTCACTAAACTGGGAAATTTTGTTTGACTGACTGGGATTATCAGTTTGAGTGACTTGATATGTTTGGGTGCTCTGTTTAATAGTGGTTAGCAATGCCCTGTTTGCCATTCATAACCAAAATTCTCTATGTCCTGTTTGTCATTTGCCATATGAATTTGGTTATAACCCTCAGCTTAATTTGGACATGATTAATAGGTGAGAGCTTGAAATTTTGAACCCTCAGCTTAATTCCAATGTTTTTTTGTGTTCTTCAACCTCACAATGCTGCTGACATAAGAATCAAGAGATGAATTCAACTTTTGTACCCCTGTTGTCAACCTGTTTTTTTTGGTGTTCTTCATTTTTATGTTTTTGAACTTAATTCATTATGAAATTTTGAATTCAACTTAATTCATGATGAATTCAAATTTTGACTGATTGGTTTCAATGCTCCAGATTGGTGAGATTATTTAGAATTTCAGAGATTAAGTTGAATTCATTAGGATTGGTGAGAATATCCTAATACCAAGATATTAGCAACATTTTATGAATATCCTAAAGTGTTGGTTAATTTGGGTTTGAATTAAAGTGTTGGTTAATTGAAAATGTCATTTGAAAATCTGGGTTGAATAAAGCATTTAACTGAATATATGGGTTGAATAAAGCATTTAAATGTGAAAATTCATTTTGAGTGCTATTTCTTATATCATTTTCAGAAGTCCTTATATTATTTTGAGTGCTATTCCTTATATCATTTTTGCTAGCCATTTTTGAAATGATATAAGGAATGTGGATTATTGCTAACCATTTTTTCTCATAAGGAAAAATTACTGAAATGATATAAGGAATGTTATAAGGAATGAAAAAATTATACTCCTTATGAGAAAAAATTATTTTGAGTGCTATTCCTTATATCATTTTTGAAATGATACTTTGATATTTTCAGAATTCCAAAATAATTTTTGCTAGCCATTTTGTTATACTTCTCATATGCAAAAAATTGACTGAAATGATATAAGGAATGGCTAAAAACCAATGGCTAGAACTGAATTAAGGGTTGTCCTGAAATCAGTTTATCACTTCTCTATGTTTATCACTTCTATTTCATAAAAACTTCTATTTCTCTATGTTTATTTCATAAGGAATGATAAACTAAATTGACTATCCTGAAATGATTTTCATTCAATAAAATGATTTTCATTCAATAAATTTAGTACTCAAATATTTTATCATTGCAGATAATTTTAAGGATATGTGAATTGAGTTCTCAAATATCTCAATTGGAGCTTAAGGATGTAAAATTATCTTAAGGATTGCATATCTCAAATATCAATTTTAAGGATATTATATCAATTGAGTACTCAAATTTATATGTTAAGCTATTTTAAGGATTATCTCAGTTGAATATCTCAAAGGATGTAAAATTCTATCAATTTGAAGGATATTTTATCTCAGGATAATTTTGCAAATCAATTGAGATTTGAGTATTGAATGAAAATCATTTCAGGATATTTTAATTGCAAATGAAAAATCCTGAGATACTCATATCCTTGAAATGATATAAGATAAAAATATTTGATACTATTTGTGAATGATAGTTGCTACTATTTTGCATATTCAATTTTATCTTATATCAAATATTTTGCATTCCTTGACATGATACTATTTTGCATTCCTGAGATTCAGCAAAATTGAAATTTGATATAAGATAAAATTGATTTTTGAAATGATAAAATTGATTTGCAAATCAATTGAAATTATCCTTATCTATGCAAAATTGATTTTATCTCAGGATTTGAGTATCTCAGGATATTGAATGAAAATCAATTGAATATCTCAGGATTTATCTCAGTTGCATATCTAAAATATCCTGCAATTGATAAAATATCCTGAGATAAATCCTGAGATATTCAATTTATCTCAGTTGATAAAATATCCTTTGAGTACTCAATTTTAAGGATATGTGAGTACTCAATTGATAAAATATTCTTCAAATTTATCAGGATATTTTATCAATTGAGTACTCAAATCAATATGTGAGTATCTCAGGATTTGATGGATATCCTTAAGATATGTGAATTAAGGATATGTGAGTACTCAATTTTAAGGACTGCATATCTCAAATATCAATTTTGCATATCTCCATGCAGATATGTGAATTAAGGATCCAGGTCAAAATTCCTATATTCATTATTTATCCATTGAACATAAGATCAAACATGGCCTGTTGAACTTCATTTTTTAGTTGAGATGCAGGGTCATTTTATTGAGCTATTTATGTTGAACTTTGTGGGTTTCTTTTTTTACCTAACGCTTGAATGCAGAGACAATAGAATAATGAAATTAAAATATGTTCATGTGTTCATAATAGTTTGTGTCATATTGGGTTGAATTTTTATTTTCTGTTTATTGGCATTTGTTAGTTATAGAGTGGTAGAATATAAATGTGAATTATTTTGTGTGCCATTCTTTAGTTATTGGGTTGAATTTTATTGGCATTTGTTAGTTATTGGGTTGAATTTTGTTAGTTTGTTATTTGTTAGTTTTGTGTGCCATTCTTTAGTTATTCTGTTTATTGGCATTTGGCATTTGTTATTTTATTGGTATTTGTTAGTTATTGGGTTGAATTTTTATTTTCTGTGCCATTCTTTTGTTCACCATCTTTTCTTATTGCACGCAATGGAAATGTGAATTTGGTTTGCACCCAGTGTCATATCTATATTTGTTTAAATGGCACTCAGAGGTATGGATATTTATAGAATAGATATTGGACATGTTATGCCAACAAATGGCACTTTGAGTTAATTCCAAGTTAATAGCATGGCACTCAGTGGAGATAAGTGGAAACGTGAATTACTATCATGGCGCTTAGTGGCTGATATTAACTCTGAGTGCCATATATATGAATTACTTGGAATGCTATGTGCCAGGACTGGAATGTGCCAGGACTTGGAATATAAACTCTGAGTGTATGAATATAAACTCTGAGTACAATGATATGTGCCAGGACTTCATATGAATATAAACTCTGAGTGCCATATATATGAATTACTTGGAATTACTTGGAATTACTTGGAATATTAACTCTGGAATGAATTATATTCCAACTGTAAGGATATGTGCTAGGACCTCATATGAATATAAACTCTGAGTGCCATATATATGAATTACTTGGAATTACTTGGAATTACTTGGAATATTAACTCTGGAATGAATTATATTCCAACTGTAAGGATATGTGACAGGACCTCATATGAATATAAACTCTGAGTGCCATATATATGAATTACTTGGAATTACTTGGAATATTAACTCTGAGGACAATGATATGTGCCAGGACTTCATGAATTCCTTGGAATGCTGTAATTATTTCAAATGAATTGTAAGGTTCTTGAAATAATTACTATGAACTGCAAGATTCACATAAACTAGGAGAAGTCCTGGCATCATGTTCAGCATTCATGAAATAAATCATTCTTACAACATTCTCCTTTTTGGTACTCCACTAAATAAATCATTTTTGCTCTTGCAGGATATGCATTTGGAGTTTTGAAATTGTGATTCAAACCAATATGCATTGTCAATTCTAATGCATTCAGAGTTCAGAATTCAAATTGTGTTTGGGGGCTATGTGTTGTGTTCAGAATTCAGAGTTCAGAATCTCAATTCTAATCCTACAAAAGGTGTTTCCTGCCCTTGCTTGCAAATGTAACATGTTTAAATAATGCCAAATTTGCATCCTTTGTATCTGGATAGTGCCAAATGATTATTTGTGACATAATGGTTATGTCAATATGTAGACTTCTAAGCTCATAACTAAACTTGACATGGTGATAAAGTAGCAATCACCCCGCTCCCCTTCACCCTCTCTGCAGGATAAAAAAAGAATGGATAAGAAATATTTCCATTCATATAGGGTTAGCTTTGGTGGTTATTTTTGGCACCTCAATTTATGAATATTAATTCATCCTCTTCATGCTCTTCATGATTTTATGATTGCATGTAGGCCACAATCACTGTAACCTGACATATCAGTCAGCCTAACCTGCCAGACTGTTTGTAATCCTCTTCATTTCTCAAGTCTTTCTACATGAATAAGCATAATGGTTGATCTTCAGATAGCAACCATGTGAATGCATATTGTCAAAAGCTTGACGGGCACTGCTGTGTGACACAGCTCATAAGCTAAGAATTTTGATGTATGGTAATCAGATTAGTTTGCTAAAATGCCTTTTGCTTCCTCCAGGATGGTTACAAAAGAACAATACTGCCTATCTAAAGGGGATCACATGGCACGAGAAAGGAATTTCATATTTTGTTCTTTATAAAATTACGGCGAAAACATGGATAACTTTTTTGAGAGGTGCCAAAGGGTTACTGTTTGTTGGTTGTTGTAGTGGAATCCAATTGACATTTCTTGGTATGTCTAAAATCTAATCATATGGGCATTATGTTAGGTGGGATGAGCACTTCTTTACAAATAACATTGCTATGTTGAATTTTTGATGAGAATGGACCATGTATACTTTGTATCTCCACATGTTTGGACGCTTGCAAACATATGCTATTTACTTTGTATACATGCATAATGCGGAGTGCAATAAGTTACATGGGACAAAAATATGGTGTACTGTAAATTTTTAATTGATCTATTTAGTTCTTTCAATTTTTTTAGCAAAAAGCATGCTAATCAATATACTATGCTCGCAAGTGATATCTCGCAATGTTCAACTTGGACAACATTGGATCATCTTTTAATTCAGTGCTCTTGATGATCTGACAGGTACTTAGAAGAGACAACATGGCTATGATCGTGTAAATGATGATAACGACATACCCATCATCGAGGCTAAAATGACTGATGGTAATGTTTATCCTAGAAACTCATGTGTACTATAATATGAGCGAGTCTGAAAATATATTTTTTAAAGTGGAAATTTCCAACAGTTGATGAAAAACTAGCCACTTACACCATGTAATGTTTATGATTAACAAAACTATTGCTGTAATCAAGCAACCAATATGGTTATGGGTTTCTTGGAAACTCATGTGTAATATGAGCAAGCCTGACGATGGACTTTTACAAATAGAAATTTCTAATTGTTGATGAAAAATTTGACACCTATATGATGTGATGTTTGTGATTAACAAAACTATTGATGGAATCATTAACAAATATGGTTATGGATCAATTAACACTCACAACCATGAATTGAATCATTATAAGGTATTTTAATTTTGTAAATTCTGTAATGGTCATTTATTGCATCCTTTACAGACCAGAAGGTAATTTCATAATTATTTGCTTCCATTCAATAAATCAAATACATCAATACAAGAAGGAAGCTGGGAACTATCATAACAAAGTTTCAGGCATAATTTACCAAAAGTTTCTAGATAAGGCATTTAAATCATGTTTCTGAAGCTGCGTACATGCAAATATATCTAACACAAACTAGAGGTAACTTCAGTTAATGATTATGTGCTTTCACCTGGACGTAGTGCTTCTTTGGGACATAATATCCAATCATGTAAATTAGTTAAAAACGTAGTTAATTATGTTGCTGATTGCAATTGGGCTCTATAATACTGGAACACCATACCATTATGCGAAGTTCAGTTAACGGAAAAAACTTGAAGGTCAAGATCTAGATTTTGCCATAAAGAAGGACCATACAGACCATTTTAGACACATTTGCAAAAGAAAGGAATTCACTGTTAATATTCAAGTCACAAAGAAATAATGATGAGACAAAATGTAATTGTGATTTGAAGCTTACTCTATTGAATACATGACAATCAAACCCTTACTCTATTATCTTAATTGTGATTTGAAGCTTGGTATCATTTTCTCATATATTGAATACATGACAATATTTTATGAACATGTGGTTGACTTTACTATTGGTGTTATTATTATTATTAATTTGGTCAGATATCATACATGTAATACATCTCCCAGTTGCTCACCCAGAACATTATTATCAAATTGGTCTAGGTTGCAATCTGATATATCAAGATTAGAGGCCAAGGTCGAGAGGCTTGAGGCACAAATAACTGCCAAAGACTCCCAGTTGCTCACCCAGAATGGCAAAAGACTCCGAGTTGCTCATCCAGAATGGCTACTTATTGCAATGTGGCTACTTATCACAGATGCATCAATAGCTGTGCAATTATTACAATGTGTCTCCCAAACTGATTAATTATATGTCTACACCTTTTGTGTGTTGTGAACTTTTATGCAGGGCTTTTTTCACTAGGTGAAAAGCAAGCACCATGCATCCTTTCTTTTTGGATCAAAGGGTGCAAGCAAGAATGTGGCTTGCAATTATCTGCTTCTCTTTTTGGATCAGAGGGTGCAAGCAACAATGTGGCTTGCGATTAGCTGTTGTATTTGGGTTTTAATCTTTTTTTGCTCTTTTTAACTTTTGTTTTTATTTTCTTTAGCAGCTAGAATTTAATTGTATGGTTTTTTGATGTAATACAGTGGATGATTGGGTGGAAAAATCTTTAAATGAGAAGTAATGAATATTCAGAGCCATTCTTTTATGGAGTTTTTATTCAGTTGAACAAAATATTTCACATAGTTTAATTTTTTATCTATTATGAACTCACATGTTTATCACTCATTATTCTCCTAATAACTGGACTTTGATTTTACAAACGAAGGACTGTTGTGGTTTGCAAATTTTTATAAAATTATGTCCTCATAAGCATGGTGCTATTTTAGGGGAGAAACTAGAATAATTTTATTAAACATTTAAGGGTAATCAAGCAGTCTCAACATTGTCCCATGACCTAAGAACATTACCACCCGAGACAACCACAACAAGAGATTTAGACAGTATGAAAGCATGAATATGAATTAATGAATAGTAGCAACATGCAAGTATGATATGATATTAAAAAGAGATTAGATTGATTGTTGATTATTCAACTGTGAATGAATCCAACAAAATGGGGGAAATGTGGGGTCTGATAGATGGATATGGGTAATGATAACAAAATGGATGAACTGATTCTATTTAGATGTCATATCTGGAATTAAAAATTTTGGTGGTAGGCTCTATATATGAACTAATAGGATGATTGATCATTATACGTGCCTAGGCTAGATGACCCATCGTCACACACCTTCAAGAATTACTCAATGAACACATTCAAGACACAAGGGCCATGTGGGTACGTGATATACTACATGTACTTGCGTCGAGAGGGATGGGTCGGTCTATGTCTTACTGCAACACTTCTCTTTCGATTGCAGTGTGGTACGACTTAAATCAGTAAGCCAGAATCACAGCTGCCGCCAATGCAACCGAGGCCATTTGCAGTTGTCTCTTCTAGAAGATGTAGAGCAAAATTAGTGGGTACGTCCATATATTGTGCTTTAATTATTGTTGTTTGTCTAAAATTAGGGGATCTAAGATTTTAAGGGTTGAATAAATAAATTTGGAGCAACTAAATTTAATGAGAAACTAAGTTCTTTGGAAGGAACTAAATTTTCTATGATGTGCAAAATTTACGGGGGAACTAAGCTTTTGTGGTGGGGAATCTTAACTGAACCGTGTTAGTTTTTAAGGGGGAATTTTAAGGGCTTGGGAAAGCAAGAGCAAGTTAGTTTTTATAGCTATAGCTAAAATCCACTTGGGTCAATTAGTTTCCTATTGAAGATGTGGATAAACATAGATAAGGGATCATATGTAATTTGAGTGTGATTTCAAGCATGTGAAATATTTGTATTGTATATATGTCTAAATTATATAATTCCAGAGAGTAAATATGGAACATGAGATACCTTTTATTAAACAGATTATTGAATATTATATCTATAAATTATTATTTACATGAGAATTTTGGTCAAATTCAATACCAAATGTAATATTGTCAATGTGCCATTAAGAATCCAGAAACAAACTTATCAATATCTATTCTATAAAGGATGAAGATTTTGAATTTTGTCCTACGTGGCAAGGTTTGTCCTACGTGGACAAAGAATTGCTGACTAGGACAAGCACAAAATGCTGACTAAGAAAAGTTTTTGTATGTTTGGAGGGAATTTTGAGGGAATTTTGTTTGAAAACTCAAACTGTGAAAGCTCAAATGTTAACTCAAAATTTGGGGGGAAATAAAACTGGGGGGAAAAACAAACTTTGTTGCCCAAAAATTTTTGAAAACGAATTTGAAAATTGAACTCAAACAAATTCATCCCGTTCTCTCTCTCTCTCTCTCTCTCTCTCTCTCTCTCTCTCTCTCTCTCTCTCTCTCTCTCTCTCTCTCTCTCTCTCTCTCTCTCCACCCTCCCTCCCTCAATCAAACTCATCAGCACCTCCAGATGGTGGGCTTTTGAATTTGGGACCAGCTGCAGAATCTGAAGGATGTTTTTTATTTCAATTAGGGAGGGGATCTAAAGGGTCTTAAGGGAGGGGATCTGAAGGGTGTTCATCTTTATTTTTAACCGGTTGCAGGATCAAAGTCATCCCAGCGAAGGGCTCCAGCGAAGGGCACGTGGGCTCCGGCTAACGGCCAAGAGCATGGATGAACTCGGAATCCTTAAGCAGGAAATGGATATTACTTTGTTGCAAAAGGCCTCCAACATGACCCTCAAGCACAGGTTCGTCCCCCTTCCACAGTGGGGTGGCTTTACATCTATCTCTGTCTGGGGTTTTGATTTCGTTTCTTTTTGGGGCTAAGCAGGGATGAACTCGGATCTTTGGTCCAAGATCAGGGGCATGTTCAAATTAGATTAAATTTGTGTTGGATCAGATTCAAATCCCCCATCCTAGAGAGGAATTACGAAAAAGCTTAGGTTTTTGCCACCCACTTGAGCCTGGCATCCTACATTGTTATACAGTAAATTCATTTTCTGAACAAGATAGATTATTATAAAGAATTCTACATTTTCCCAACAAGATAGGTTGTTATAATTAAATTATGCATTTCCTCTTTCAGCATCAAGTAGATTGGAGGAAGTGATCTCTCCTGTCTTGAGTTTTGGATCACCATTTATGTGTTTTATGAGAGATTTCAACCACTGATTTGCAGTAAATTCAAAGGCTGGTAGGCAAGTACTGAAGCAGTGGTATAAGTGTTTACATTAAGCTTATGCATGAAACTAACAAGCAACCGTAAATTCTGGTAGACCTAAAGAAGTAATTAATGAAATGATAATGCCTTTCTTCTGTATGATTCCCGCCATCATCAACTGCATTGCAAAGGGACTTTTCTTTTGTCTTTGTAAATGATGTCTGCTAGACTCTACACTACTACTACTTATGCCAAAACAACTGCCTTTCTACAACTGCAAGTTCTATGGACATTATGACAATGTATGATGGAAAAATGAATGCATTTCTTCAAGGACTGATGTTTCAGGGTAGAGTAACAATTAATTTCATCTTTGCAATGGTTGATTTATTTACTCGGTATGTTGTCATTTTTCTCATGCAAAAACTTTGTTTGATCAAGAAGTTTATCATATCATTTCATTGTAGACATCATTTTAGCATGAAAGGTTATATATAAACTTAGAGTCAACCAACAAGTTTACATGATCATCATAGTCATAATCGTTAATCTTTTTGCACCATTTTTATTGAAATCTGATGGAATTCCCAGCGTTGCGTTGGGATTGGGGTTAGCGCTTAAAGCATGCATCATTTGTTTTTCCTTCAAGAAAAGCTGCAATTGTTTCATTTTCTTAGCGTAAAAATTAATTTTTTTAGTTTTCTGGAAATTAACATTTGCCCTCAAGTCTTCAATGGTAGATTAACCACTAACTATTTTTTACAATAAGAACCCGCTATGGTCTGTAATATGAACACGCTGGTTAGATATTGATGTTATTTCACTAAAAATTGATATATATTCACTTTCATTTGGAGTCGTGCAGGCTGATTTCCCCCCGTTCCCTCCAAACAAATTAAATGCAGGCTGACTTCAGTTGGGCAAAAACAAATGATGGGTGAACTGAATATGTTTGGAGACCTTTTCGTTGCAATGTTGCAATGGGAGAATCGATGGGCTCATTTCAGTTGGAAAAAAATCCATGCTTTCAATGTTGCTTTCCTGTTGCTGCCATTTTGGTTGCTTATGCTACAAGAAGCCAAAATTTGTGGAAGAAATTTTGCAAATCAAATCAAGGTATAGGCTAAGAAATACCCATTTGCTTGATTCAATTTGATATTGAAAGAAATTGTTCCTTATTTCTAAAAGAGAGAGAAACCATGAGATATTGATGTGAACCGGGATTATTGTGTGAATACTATGAAATGTAAACATGTTGATATATATGTTATTGTGTGAAATATTTCATATTTTATATCAACATGTGATATAACACAGTTCATATTTCACATTTTATATCAACATGCTTATATTTAAATATGGTATGTAATATGAACACAATGTTTAGATATTGATGTTATTTCCCTAAAAGGGGCTAACATGTTGATATATCTTCACTTTCTTGGAGTCCTGTAGGCTGATTTCTCCCAATTCACTCCAAACAAATTAAATGCAGGCTGATTTCAGTTGGTCTGTAGGCTGATTGCTCCCCATTCACTCCAAACATATTAAATGCAGGCTGATTTCAGTTGGGAAAAAAATGATGGGTGAACTGAATATGTTTGGAGTCAATTTTGAGTCATTGTTGTAATGGGTGGATCGATGGGCTGATTTCAGTTAGGAAAAAAAATCCATGCTTGCAATGTTTCTCTCCTGCATCCACTATTGTCGCCATTTTGGTTGCTTATGCTGCGAGAAGCCAAAATTTGTGGAAGAAAATTTCCAAATCAGTATGTCATTTTGGTTGTTTATGTCATTCTGATTTTCCAAATTTGTGTTCAGCTTACTGATTTTTGAAAATTCTCAAGGTTCCTTAAAGAAAATGAAAGTATGTCATTCTATTAAATTGTGTTCAACTTACTGATATGTGTGTATTTTTAAAGTATTTTATTATGACTAATGGGTGTTTGTCTTTTTGGAAGGATTATTTCTGGAATAATTTTGTGTTTTTTTCCATTTGCTTTGATTGATGGATGATCTTGCATCATATTTCTAAATTTTCTAAGAAAATCGATTTTTTGTTTAGTAGTTCTTTAGTTTCCTCTTGAACTGATAATTAGAATGGATTAATTATACATTAATGTTCTCATTTTTCCATTAATTATACATAAATTAATTCAAGGGGAGTTCATGTTTCTATTTTGGAGATTTATAACGAGGAGATCTATGCTCTACTTTCGGGGAGTTTGAATCCGGGTAGGGGCAGAGCAATTGATATCCCAAACGGGGGTCAGACTCAAAAGGTAAATTTATAATTTTTAGTGGAAATTATATATTGTTGAATTCTTTTATTTAATACCATTTTAAAGAGCTCTCAAAATTAGGAGGCTTCTTAATCAAGGTATGATGGTTTTTCTTGGGCCATAAGAGGGAATTTAAGCAACTTTTGTTGTGAGTAGGTTTGGGTGTGATTGTTCTATTCAATTTGGGTTTGGTCATAAATTATACATTTTTTCTTTAATTGTAATGATGTCGTGCATTTTTTGGGTGACAGTTTGGAAATACGGTGGTGGCTTTCTTGCCTTTCCAGGGGTTTCTTTGCACACCACACAAATAAATATTAGACAAATGAAGGATGTTTTTGAATTGGCTTCTTAATCATTGTTTGATGCCCATTTTTAAATTTGTGTTATGTGTTTGTGAATATGTTGCCTAATTAATGGTCGAGAGGCCAACACCTGTGAAGTTCATTCAAGTTCTTCCTTTTTGTTACGCAACTTTTTGATTAGTCTTTATTTTGATTATACTTTTGCGATAAAACAAACCATGTTCTGTTGCTATAGCATTGTATAAATTTAGTTAGGAGTAGGTTTGGGTGTGATTGTTCTATGCAATTTGTGTTTGGTTATAAGTTATAACCTTTTTCCTTTAATTGTAATGCATTGAGTATTATGAGTTTGGTTTTTTAATTGAACTTGAAAGATTTCATTTTTGGTAATGAATTTGAACCAAGAAAAACTATGAGCTTGATGAGGATGATTACGAGTTTCTTCAAGATAACAACATAATTGGCTGTAAGTTTTTTTTCATTCATTTCTATGGTTTGGTCTAATTGGTGGATTTCTGTAAAATTTCTGTAAACTTCTAACATAATTGGCTTCCATAAGCTTTGGTGATTCATCAATTGTTGTTTAAGGAAGGAGTAAACAATACATACATGCATAATCAAATGCAATTTAATTAACATCATTTGATCATGGTTTATAATTGGGGTGCATGTCCGCTTCATATTCTTTCTCTTATGCTTAGCTTTCACGTGTCTGTTCATAATACTAAGCAAGTTCCCTTCTTGCTTCCCTTTATTGAATTTACTCATGTTGGGGTTAACATCCTTATGTTCTTTATTATTTATTGCTTATGCATGGAAACTGTTTCTACTTCAGAAATTCTTGCATATAATTAAAGTTTGTTGGAGCACGGTTAACTTGATGTATTGGATGCCACGAAAATAAGTGAGGTGAATAGCCTTATGCAAAAAATTTAGAAAATAAACAACTCAGAATTTTCTGCAAGTTCAAACTATAAAGCTAAAACCCATTTAGCGTCTACAGGCAATACTAATAGAAGACAATTGTTTCATTTTGAAGCTCATATCTTCATTGGATTTGGGTCAAAGATAGTAGATTTGTGGTATGTGTGTGGGAATGAGGCACACTACTTTGGATGGTATGAGGTATGATGTGTGTAAGATTAATCTTAAGCGGATCAATATTTTGGCCTATGATATAGCTGGAAACATTTTCTAGGGTCATAATGAGAATTATGCATGAACTTTTTATGCATTTAAGAATAGAAACTCATCTTTTTTTGAGTTTAATGATTTGATTCTTCTCAAAACAAATTGGAAGCTTGAAAAATATCAATATTCTAATTGTTTTTAACATGTCAGTTCCAACTTGAAACTTCTATGCCATAGTACAAGTCTTGAAACATACCATTAGAGCTATTAAGAAAATACTAAATGCTAAAGCAAGATTAGATTTATTAAGAACATACTAAATTTAAGGCAAAATACATTAGAAGATCGCACCATATAAAATTTTGTCATTATTTTTCTTTTATTTTTTTGTTCAACTGTTATGGCATCTCTTAGATTGGTAATTGACCAAGAATGGGAATGCACTTTTTGTATGGTCTTAACAAGTAGTACATAGTAGATGTCACCATTATATGTCTATATGGAACCCCTATTGAACTGTTCTGATGCTTTTTTTCTACAATAAAATTGCAAAACAAAGAACGAATCAGAAAAGAGTAATACAAGTTACTGACCAATATTGAAACTGCAACTGGAAAGATAATATCTGGATTGTACACTAAAATGTTGAACAAAACCAGCAAAACTCAAAAATATAAAAGCAAAAGACCTTGATTCTGATCCCTGATTTCAATGTATTCACTACATATATTTTTATCACTTACTGTAATCACAATTGAATGATTAATCAAATAGATAAAAAATCGTCGAGGAGCAAGAAATCAAGGTTAGAAATCAAGGATCATCAAGCCTTTTGGGCATATGTGGACTAACATTGACTTCAAATAGCTGTTATTTTTTCACATGTTAATTAGATATATCGTATTTCATTAGAATTTAATTAGAGGCTCGGCATTAATTTGATTTAGGACATTTCTTAAAAAAATTCCATGGTTATCTCACAAATATTCCTTGCCTATCTCCTTAAGTCCTCCAAATGATTATGAATGGTGTCGTCTTAAGATGGCTAAAAGGAGGTTGGGGTAGGGTGGGGGTCATTGGTTAACAGGTTTTCCCTCCTACACTGACCTCAGCTGCGCAGAAGCTGCAGAAGCAAAAAAACATTCTCTTTTAGTTTAGTTTTATTTGTTTTATTCAGAGAAAAGAAGAACAAAGATTCATTTAGCAATACAACTCAGGAGCTTTAAATTACAGAGATTTCGGTGAACTTCTCAGCTTCTAACCTTCGTTTCATTTGTTTATTTTTTAATGTTCTTCCTCTCCTGATGTGTGTTGTTTAGATTCACATTGGATTAGATACTGAAAATTATAGATATCAAAATATTATTCATAGTTGAGATGTAGGGTCCCTGTTTGCTAATATTTTGGCTAAATTTTGTGTGTTGGATATTTGTACTTCATAAATCTGAAATTTGGGGTTTCAGATGTCTGTTTGTTAAATTTGACCTCCCCTTGAATTCACCCTTACACACTCTCCCCCAGGCGAATCATTAAAAAAATTCTTTTTTAGTTTCGTTTTAGTTATTTTATTTTGGAGAAAAGAAGAAAGAAGATTCATTCGGCAATGTGACTTAGGATCATTCAACAATGGGACTCAGGATCTCCAAACCCAGAGATTTCGGTGAGTTTCTTAGCTTCTTGCCTTCGTTTCATTTGATTATATTTAATGTTTTAAATATATTTTGCTGAATTTTGTGTGTTGGGTATTTGTAATTCGTAAATCTCTAATTTGGTCTTTTAGATGTCTGTTTATTAGAAATTTGACCTTTAGTCTATAGTTTAGTTGCAGCATTTTTGTTTTGAAGATTTTATTTCTTAAACAATTATTGGTTATTTGATTTTTATTATTCAGTTTGGATTTTTTAAGGAAAAAAAGAAAATTTTATTCAAATTTGATGCAGACTGAAAATTTATTCAATATTGTTTATTCAAGATGAATGAAATTAGGAAATGTGAGTTTGGGGATAGATTTTTGGAAGTTTGATAGGCAAACTGCTGAATTTTATTAAATTTTTTTGAACACATTTGTTAAATACAATGCAGTGGGTTTGATCATTAGATACCCTCAAGAAGGTCAGCAAAGAAGTAACTGAATACTAGGTATACGATACTTGAATCCATTCTTTTCTCCAACTAATTTCTTTTTATTCCTATTGATGGTTTCTATTTTTCACTCACAGATACAAGCACGATGCAGAAATACCCAAAATCCAGATGTTTGATGAAATGCCTGAACATGATCTTATATCTTTGTGCACTTTGATTTCAGGATACATTGCGAAGCATTTGGGCTGTTTGAATTTAAGAGCATGGAAGCATTTCAGGATACATTTCTGGATACATTTCAGGCTACATTGCGATAACTAACCATGTTATGCTGTAAGAGACATATTCTCCATTTTCTTTTAGGATCATTAATGCATTTGAGAGCTCAGGAAATTTCTGCTTGGGTCATATAGTTGAAATTGAAATTGTTGAAATGCAAGAGACATATGCAAGCCCATTTACTGTAAATTGAAATTGGTGATTAAAATGCAAAATTTCCGAAATTTACTGTAAGAGACAAATGATCCATTTTCTTTTAGGCTCATTGATGCATTTGAGAGCTCAGGAAATTTCTGCTTGGGTCATATAGTTGAAATTGAAATTGTTTAAATGCAAGAGATATATGCAAGCCCATTTACTGTAAATTGAAATTGGTGAAGAAAATGCAAAATATCTCAAATTTATTGTACGAGACATATGCTCCATTTTCTTTTAGGATCATTGATGCATTTGAGAGCTCATGATCATTGATGCATTAGAAACAAAAAGGAAGCAATAATTATTGAACAATGCACGATTCCAAAGAAAAACGTATCATGCACTCGACCTTCTGGTTTTAATTCCAACATCCTTGGAAATGTACCATCCTTATTCAGGGTGACTAAACCACTGCATATATGAACTAGAGGATAATCAGCAAAAGAAGGCTTCATCATGCACAGAACCCATCCTAAACAAAAATATAACTGTCATTCCAGGTTCATCTGGAGGAAAATCAGATAATGTGGCAAAAAAACAAGAGTTATCGCTTTTATACAGAGATTCCAATATCATGCAAAATCAGACCACAAACATGCCTTTTTTGTTTGACTGGTCTAGATGACTTTTATGACAAATGGTGGAGAATTACATTAGAATAGTCAATGATATTAGAAGGGACATATATGACTTCTCTACCTAGACGTAATTAGAATTAGGAGTCCAGTCTTGGAATTCCATTAGAATTTTGAGGAGGATAGTCATATTCTCGATTAAACATTATCACGTTGTGATATTCTTTCTATTGAGTCCATAGACCCTAATTTTTTGGGAGAAAACTAAGGTTTTCACAAACAACTGATTTTTTTGTTATAAAACATAAATATGCTAATAAATTCGTGTGAGTAGATTCTTATTTGATGATATTTTCTTTTTATGGATCCATAGAAGCATATCTTCGAATCAGGATAGACCGCTGATTTTTTATGAAGGTTTCTTTCATATTTGCTAATAAAAAAGTGACATATGGACATGGTTGTAATATTTCTATATTGGAATGGAATATGGAGTTTGACAAGGCTTGCTTCTCAAGAGTTGAATATATCCCTGTAATTTGAGTTTCCAATGATTAGGTTTGCTTACAGTAATGTTATAGTCTTCTTGCAATGATTTATTTTCAAAGTTTTTGGTTCATTATTATCAAACATTTGAGCTTGCTCTAGAAGTGGCCTGCCATATCAAACATTTTAAGAATTTCATAGGTTGACACTTCAGTTTTCAGGAAAAAAGAAAAAAGAACCAAAAATTGATCTGAATGAAATAATGAAATTGAATGAAATACAAAAAATGGTTGAAGTAATGAAATGGTTGAAGTAATGAAATACTAACGCTTGAAGTCTGAAACTACTATATAATTGAAGTAATGAAATGGTTTGTAGGAACTACTATATATGCAATGGTTTGTAGGAACTATTATATATGCAATGGTTTGTAGGACGTGGTATTGTTAAATTATATACAATAGAGCTCCTTACCTTTCCAGTCAAAAGGAGCCACAAAAAGGCCATCAGGCAATGGCTCCTCCCCATTGCTTGCAGCAGGTAATACTTTCTGACATTCAGGAATGGAAAGCCACCTAAAATGAATACTGTAGGAGTACAAAATTAATGTCATACATGTAGCAAAGATTGGCCAGGATTCACGTATTAAAAAAGCATAGTAAACACTATCCTGATTTAGTATCAGATTCCAATTTTTTATGCTAAATATTAGTACACAAAGTAGAAAATGAAGGATAAATACTTTATAATCTTGAATACACAGAGTCACCTCATCTGGATCGAGTAATGATGTTTCCCACAGCAATCCAGTCATACATCTCATTCCATCAATTACCTAACAAAATGTAATGTTGGCATCAGTTAGATCTTGACTTTCCACTTTATGCCAATAACGAGTTATGCTCTTCATAGCCATCAACAACAAGATATGTAGATACAAAATTAAGGAATATAAAACATGTTTGCATGGGTACCATATCAACGGTGTTGTTCCAAAGCTGAGCCTTTCCATGTTCTGATTTCAATTTCTTCAAGCGTTCCTGTAGCAGAATTTAATTAACTGAGTAAGGTTTCAGCAGAATTTCTGTAGCATAATTTAATTAACTGATTTCAATTTCTTCAGGCGTTCCTGTAGCAGAATTTCAATTTCATCAATTTCGTTCACTTTCTTCACTATCTCATTTTCCTAATTGCCAGGTTCTCATTTTCTCGATTAAATCACTTAATTGCCAGGTTCACTCCATTTCGTTCAATTAAATCACTTAATCTCAAATGTTACATTTTTATTTACTCTGATTTAATTGCCAGGTTCGTTGATTTACATTCAGTACTTCCCCAGTGACTTTGTTCCTCCCGTTCTCTAATCAGTTGGGGAGTTAATCTAATCACGTCCAACCAGAGCGACTTCAATAATAATAATATAGCCCTCATCATCGGTTTATTTCAGGCAAGTTCTTGTGCGTCTTTATTATTAATGTTTACTGTTTACAGTCTCATTTGAAATTATACTTTATTATTAATGTTTAGTGTTTAGTGTTTACTGATCACGTCCATCCAGTGACTTTATTATTAATGTTTATTGTTTACAGTCTCATTTATTATTAATGTTTATTATTACTATTTCAGGCAAGTTCTATAATCGGTTTATTATTCATAGTCTCTGCCAATATGACAATACACTTTTCTAACTTATCAATTTAGTCTGACATGGTCCTACTATGGTAACCATTGAACCATTTTAATGCGATAAGAAACGTTCTTTAGATGTGAAACTTTGGCCATGTTGATAACGGATTTGTCAAAACTGATAAAGATTTTCAGGAGAAAGGTATGTACATTTAAGTATCGTGTTGCTAGAATATTTTATGACATCTGACACCTGAATGGTTTAAGGAATTACTGGCTGCATTTTTAACATGCAGCCGTTCTTCATTTGGAACATTTTTTACTTTTACGGTTTAGACTGCAAAATTCATGTTTGAACCATTATTATGCTATTTTAAATTGTCCAACAGCCCACATTTGCATTTTTATGGTTAAATCATTTATCAAAGCAGTTTATCAAACACTATTATCATCTGAGAGTTTATCTACCTATGTTCAACAATTCATTTGAAGTCTAATAAAATAAGCTAAAAGTGATTGCACATTTTAATTTTCAACAGGACTAGACTCTTCTAATAGATTTTTATAAAAATTCGACCATATCAGATTTTTGGCTGTCTAAGTGGTATAAAACTGCAGGCCATTGGGAATTGAATACTACTCTGCAATAGTGACCATTGCTACAGTTCGAAATTTAAAGGGATAGCTTCGTTGAAGTTCAAAACTCCCAAATTTTTGAATGGTCCAAGAGTGATTGCAGAATGTTTTATTTTATAAGTGATAAGGGCATCACCTTTAGAAGTCTAATTATGATAATGTGACTATAAGGGAAAAGACATGATGGGGATGTTTTAGTTCATCATGTTTTAAGATATCAGTAGTGTTTTCTTCAAGTTGAGAGTGGGTGAATACTCTGTGTAGTTTGCGAATGACCCTCATTTTGGGTTGCACGATTCACACCGATTTCTTTCGCTGTAACCATCCAACTATCAGTTTTATGAAATTTTTCATAATTCTTACTTTTAAATCTCCATCTGAATGGAAATATTAAAACCGCTGAATCAATTTTACCATTTTTATCTATTTGGGATGAAGTGTGAGCACAAAAAATGATCTTGAAAGGAGAAGTTTTATAAACACTCGCACATGATGCATTCCATGTTATTATTAGAATTATTTTACTGTAAACTGGAATTTTTTAACTAGACTGCAGCATTAGATGTTATTAGAAGTTGATGTTTATTGAATGCGGAACTTATTGATGTTTATTTAAAAAAATTGGACGAATGGGATGGGGGTGGTCTTATTAGCTTTATAATTAAAATAGGTCCTTAATAGGTCCTGAATACACGGATCTTGCCCGTAAAATTTCAAAATAGGTCCTGAAGTTTATGCTTTTCCTTCAAAATAGGACAAAACTTGCAATTTTATGATTTTACTTATCAATTTTACGAGAAATGTTAATGATTGAAATGTAATGCTTCTGCTAATGATTGGTTTTGAAATTTTATGCTTATCCCCGGTGAAAATCCATGCTTTATGTCAACTGCTAAATTTAAAATTAGCTAATCACAGATGAGATATGCTACTGATTGAAATGTTATGTTACTCACAAGTTTTATGCTTATGTTTTGCATGTTATAGCAAGTTTTCAATTTTGACATTTGATTCATTAGCACCCATATTTTGACATTTGATCCATTAGCACCCAAATTTTGACATTTGACATTTAATTCAGGAGCACTCAATTTTTGCCATTTGAGATTTGAGATTTGACATTTGATTCATTTCAATTTTCGTTTACAGTTAACACCCAGATTTATCGTTAGCATTTCATTAGCATTTCAAGTTGGCAGCCTTAGTTTCAATTAGCACCCATATTGTTGGCATTTCAAGTTGCATTTCATATTAGTTTCAATTAGCACCTAGATAATTAGGTTTCAATTAGCACCCAATTAGTTTCAATTTGCATTTCATTTCATTAATAGGTTTTTTTTTCATTAACATGTTTCAACTAGCACCCAATTAATCTCAATTTGAACTAGCATTACCAGCTTTTTTCATTTCATTCCATTAACAGGTTTCAACTAGCACCCAATTAGTTCCAATTAGTTTGAGTCCTTACTTTTCCTCCTTTTTCCCCCGACCCTCCTCTCACACACATCCATGTTTTTTCCATTTTGGCGACCGCTTCTCCCGCATTTGCTTCCGGGTGACGACTGCCTTCGTGCCCTCCGGGCACGGGCAATGACTAGTCTATATTATATTTGAGGACTTTTTTGAATATATGGTTGACTAGGACAAACTGATGTCATGCTGATGTATAAAGAGGTTGATAGAAAAATGGCTAGGATTTAATCTTGGTAAAAGAAAGACTGTGATAAGTATTTGGGAAAACCAAAACACTAACCACTTTATTTTGTTTTTTTATTTGGGTTTCAAACCCCTCACAATTGCTACATTTGAGCAGGATATAGCCTCTTCTCCTTTTTACGCCTAAGGCGCCCGGGCCGAAGGAGAAGATAAATTTTTGTTCCTTTAAATTTTGGAGGGGGAAATAATTTTTGGGGAGAACAAAGATTTTGAGGTTATGTCGTAAATGAACCGTGCCCGAGGGCACGGTTCATGACTATCTATATTACATTTGATGACTGTTTTTGTATTCTAGGGCTGACTAAGACAAAAGAGTTGATAGAAGAACGACTGCGATTTAATCTTGAGGAATGAATGGTTGAGAAGAGATTTTGTGGAAAGTTTTGGAGGGAAAAACAGTTAGGGGGAAATGAAAGTTTTTGGGGAATGAAAATTTCTGGGGAATAGCAGAATGCACGCAATTAATGCATTTGGGAAAAAAACTTTAACTTGCACTTAATTTTATAGATCGAATGCTGTTGCAGATCGAATGATCTCTCCCTCAATGCGGGGCCCACCGTCTCTTTGATGCATGGGGGCAACAAGATTAGAATAATTGCCCACGTACCGAAGGCGCTGACACCTATTAAATCTTTTTACGCTAATTTGTTGTTCTGCACCGAAGGCGTCCGCGCCAAATTTGTTGTTTCGCGCCAAAGGCGCCCACGCCGAATTTGTTGTTCTACGCCGAAGGCCCCTACGCCGAATTTTTTGTTTCGCACCGAAGGCGCCCATACCGTTAAATATTTTTACGCTAATTTGTTGTTCCACGCAATTTTGGCTGTGGAAATAATTTTTTGGGGAACAAGGATTTCGCGGGGGAAAATCTTAATTGAACTGTGCCCGCGGGCACGGGTTATGACTAGTATATATATATACTAGTTATAACCCGTGCCCGTAGGGCACGATTTATTTAAGATATTCCCCCTCAAAATCTTCGTTCCCCCGAAAAGTGAAGCACAATAATTGTTATTTAGTTCTAACAAAAATTTTAGGTCACCCAAATTTACTTTTCCTAGAGAATTTAGTTCCTCAAAAATATTAGTGCACACCAAAATTTAGTGTCATCCCGATTTAACATGTGCACTAAGGGCACGGTTCATTTAAAATATTCTCTGTCCAAAATCTTAGATCCACTAATTTTAAACAAACATCAATAATTAAAGCGCAATAAATAGTATTTAGCTTCCCCCATAATTTTAGTCTCCCAAAATTTTAGTCCCCCAAAATTTTAGTCCCCCAAAATTTAGTCCGACATTCATTTAAAACATCCTCTCAAAATATTGGATCCCCTAAATTTAAACGAATATGAATAATTAAAGTGCGTCAATTGTTATTTAGTGCCCTCCCAAAAAATTTTAGGCCTTTCAAAAGATAGTTCCCTCCAGATTTAGTGCCCTCCAAATTTTTTCATAAATTTTTGTTTCATCTTAAATTTATTTCCCCAAGAGAATTTAGTTCCTCCCACATTTTAACTCCCCCAAAAGTTCATCCAAACGCTTACATTATCATTGACATCCTAACAAACAGATACATACACTGACCAATTCATATCAATAACAGTCTGGCTATTAAGGCAGGCATTTTCGCAGCAGTTTGAGCCTGGTCAGGCTGGTTTTGCCAGATGTAGGACACATGATCCTTCGCTAGCACCTAAAATAGGAAAAAGCTCGTCAGTCTCACCAGAGGGGTTGGCCTTCCAATCAAACTCTGATGCTCAAGTTAGATTCAAGCACGAAGGAGGAGGGTGTGACCGGAAGTATCCGTCACCCTGTGGAAAGTCAGGGTGTTTTGGATAGCACTTTGGCATTGTGTAAGCCCAAGAGGCTGTAGCTTCTGGGGGACATATCTCTCTGCTTATGTAAGGCCCAATGGGGAATGAGGGCCAACCAGATGGAAAGCTGTTGTCCCCTGAGCGTAACGATTGTCTGTTCATCAGGGGATGTATGTCGACCGACGGTCTCTGTGGATAAGTCAAGCATTTAATGCCGATCGTGACTGGAGAGAAAATGTTGGTCACTTGTCTGGGCCCATGCCATGCATGCACGTCGGTAAGGCTGAGGTCATGCCTGACTAACCCCTCGAGCCAGGTTAGAAGTTTCTTGCTGAGGGGTCCCATCTGAGGCGTTGGGACAGGCTTAGCTGCTGGTGGGCCGAACGTGGAAACTAACATTGGTATCTACGGAGAGGGATGGTGTTGATTGGGATGACAATTTTTTTATCCTTGTGGATTGTGTGATGTGCCAGAGTAAAAATGATTTTCGTAAATGACGTTGGTTTTCTAGTTATGGCTGATTGAAAATGTTAAAATCTACAAAGTTAAACACCACAAAATTAGAATCTCCAAAATTAAACACCAAACATTTAACCCTTGAATTAAGCATTAAAAGATGACAAATTGGAATCAACATCAACACAGCCCAAGCGATTACTCATTTGTTACAACAACAATAATATTCAGCCCAAAATGAAACACCAATCAATTACCCCTTGAATAGCACATTAAAAGATGACAAACTGGACCCAACATCAACACAGGCTAAGTGAGTACTCATTTGTTACAACAATAATATTCACAACATGAGAATAAAAAAGAATCCAACACACTTGACTAACACACTTGACTGAAAATTACATATGGCAATAATAATAGTCCCACTAACATATACAACCATGTAGGCAACCTATAATGTTAGCAAGTTTCACTATTATCACTCCCACACCCACCTCTGCTGCTCCATTCTTTAGCAGCCATGTCAGATGTAGGCCAATGTTGGTCCTCCAATGTTGCTTCATCAAATTACATGATCGTATGGTTGCCAGCACTTGTTATAGTCTTAAAATCAATAGGGGCAAGGAAAAATAAGAACTAAGAAAGAAATGAAGCCTAATCAAGTAATTCATTTGCTTTCCTTCACGTCAACTTCTCTCTAAATGTTGCACATTGATGCGCTTCTTCCCGCAATCCTGCATAAGCATAAGAACAATTTTTAGAGTCATTTCAGAGTGAAAAGTATACTGCTAGTGCCAAACTATTGACAGATGACTGTCAAAAAGGCATAAAAATATGCTATAGATTATGCATTTCTTAGAAATTCTTTCATACAAAAATTTGTAGTTTAATGGGAGAACAGTTTCTCAATGAACCTAAATATTATTTACTTTAATGAAGCATAAGAATCACCGATGATGGTTTGTTTCTTTGACCTTCCTCTGTTGCTTTCTCAATGCACTCAAATTTATCCATTCTCTTGTGAACATAAAACTAAAAAAAGAAAATTAAAAACATTATGGTTCCATTCAGATTCCTAAATATATCTAAGCTTAAAGTTTGATGCTTCCATTCCAATTCCTAAATAAATCTAAATGAAGGTGACAATATACCCAAGCAAAAATTATACTGTCTGATACATTTAAGTACAAAATAACTCTTATAAATAATATCTTATCCAAACAACTTGTGCATTGTCATTCCTGAAACCTGAGATCTGAACATGAGCCGTGGAATACTGCCTTCTCTTGGTGCCACATTCAATGAAACCTGAAAACTTATGCATTGTCATTCCTGAAACCTGAAATCTGAATATGAGCCGTGGAATACTGCCTTCTCTTGGTGCCACATTCAATGAAACCTGAACATGAACATGAACCATTTAATTTGGCGCCACATTCTCTTGGTGCCACATTCAATGTTCAGGTAGTATTCCACATTGCCAAATGGTTCATGTTCAGAGAGAGAAGGCAGTAAAAATTTCATTTAGACTATTCCAGAAATTGCATCTTGTGCATATTTCCCATAATAAAACTCTTATACAAACAACTTAATGTAAGGAATGATGGAATTTGTTGGTTATGTACAGTAATGGAAGTTCAAATGCAAATTAAAGATGAAAGCTATCATAAATAGAGATATTATACAGAAATAATTGAAAGTCATATCACAATGATCCTTTCAATATAAAGAGAAATTTTGTTACTTCATACTTAGAGCAATGATCAATGGGCGCCCCTGCCAAAAATCGACGCCAGTGCCATTGTCATTGTTTGACAGTAATCTTCTCATACTGTGATAATCAATATCTTTTTCTCCATCATCATTTTCCATCTTGAATGGAATCATAATATTTCCGATTCTGGCAGGGATTCATAATTTTGACTATTTATTATTGCCCAACAGTGAGTAGCAAGGAAATGAATCCCAATAGCATTAGCTCTGCAGATTACATAAATTAGTAAGTTAAATAGATCATGAGCTTTAAAGGTGTAAATTCACAATATTATGAAATCTTTATATGGAATTATGATTGTATTAATGAACCAAAGTTAGGAGGATTTAGTGATAAAATAATTAAGTTAGTAATTAATTGGTGTGCAAAAAAAGATATGTGAAAGTACACAAATTGATTATAATTATGAATTTTTTGTTGAACAAAAATTGATTACACAAAAAGTACACAAACATATCTCATTTTGATTGCATACAAAAATGACATCATACTTTAGGCAAATCACTACACAAAAATGATATAGGCAAAATAACCAGCGCAGCCTCAAAATCAATATACAAAAATTTCATCCAAGCTCCATTTTGCATCCTGGTTCAGCAGCTCCACATATATGTATATATGCAAAGTGAAAAATTTATTCTTCCTGGATATTGGCATCCAATCTCCATTTTGTATAGTGATTGCTTATATAGGCTAGAATATGGGGATAAAGCTAGAATTTCATCCAGTATGTCCCAATACAACTTGGAATTGTTGTAAGCAAAATGAATTTTTTGTTGAACAAAAATTGATTACAGAAAAAGTACACAAACAGATCTGATTTTGACATCATAGAAAAATGACAACATACTTTAGGCAAATCACTACACAAAAATGACAGGAAAAAACCATCCATATTCCTGCCGCAAACATGTTCAGATCTGCCAAACTTTTAATCAAATGTATTGTTGGTGTACAAAGGCATATGCAAAAAGCTTTCCCACCCAAAACTTGAAACCCCCCCCAAAAAAAACTTGAATTTCCACCAAAATGTGACTTCCCCCTCCCAAAGAAAAACTTTGTTTAAATTTCCCCCCAATGTTGAGGACATAACAAAAAAACAGAAGTTAGTTTTTTGTTTAAAATTCAAAATATGCTGTTTTTGTTTAAAATTCAAAATATGCTGCTTTGCAAAAATTGCAATTCTTCAAAGAGAGTGGACTTTTTGATATCATAAATTGTGAGTAAAATGACTTACCTTATGGCAGAAAAATGAAACTTTTAGTGATTTTTGTCAGCAAACTGAATCCTGAAACTTGAACATGAAGCATGTCCCCGCGGTGCCTTTATATGCACAGATAAGAATACTCGAAGAGAAATATATAGCTACATAAGGAACATTATTCAATCATTCCTATCATTCATTTGACAAATGAATTCTCCATGCATATTTCCTAGTGAATTTGTGAAACCTGTCAGATTCTATATCAAGTTCTCAAAGTGAAACACAGTGTAGTTACTATATGTATCACAAAAAAACTTGAAGCTAATGAACTTGAACACCTAAAAACTGGAAGCTATGAGTATCACCAAAAGTAGCACTCAAGGACTGCCAAAGTGTCCTGCCATATATATCTCAAAGAGTAAACCAAAACTTGAAACTATAATCAAAACACCAAGTGTCCTGAAATATATAATTTTTTTGCTGGAATTTTTTGGTGATGTTAATGCCAAATACCCACGATTTTGCATAAAACCCTTTTCTTGCTAAGAAGCTAAATTTTTTTCTGTTAATTTGGCTGTCCACCTATAAACTTTGGTTAAATGCAGCAATTCCCTAATTAAATATGTCCTTCCATAATCAAAACCAAAGTGTCCTGCCAAAAAAGGATATGGCAGAATCATCATGACACCAAAAACGTGATATAATTTTTTTTGGTGATTCTGCAAACTTGGTTTTGATTAAGAGTTTGGTTTTACAAAAACTTTGGTTTGCAGAACTTATATACCTTTTTTGATGTCACCATAACATATATATCCTTTTTTAGCAACACCAGAACATATATAATTTTAAACAAACAACAATAAGTAAATCATTAAAATTGTTATTTAGTTTTCCTAAAAAAATTTGGTCCGCTCAAAATTTAAGTCCCACCAAAGAATTAGTTTTCCCAAAAAAAATTAGTCCGCTCAAAATTTAAGTCCCAAAAAAAAATCAGAACAACAAAAATAATCAAAAACAAAAGAAGTGCACTTCTCATTTTGCTTCATCAAATACCTTGAAAAGATGAAGCTCTTGAGCAGCCTCTCAATGAGCTTTATGTCCATGGTCAGTAAACCCATTTGTCCTGGTCGGTAAACCTATTCAAAAGTATCACTCAATATTATTTTCAACATTCATCAAAATCGTACAAATGTGAGGTTTTCGAAGCAAATAACAAATGTGAAACTAATTATCCAACCCAAAGATGGATTTTTAACAGCTTCTGGTCTATTACCAGGATAATCAGCTCCAATCAGCTTATATGTCCTTTGATCCATTGAAAGCATATATGATCCAAAGCCCACTGTCATAAATACATCATAGAAGACTGTAATCAGTATAAAAAGAAAACATCAATAAGTTTTTCAAGACAAAAGTAAATAATTCAAAAATAAAAGTATCCATTGTTTATTTGGAGGTAGAGGCCCTGGCCTCTTCATCCTCCAGGCTACATTAACCTTTGATTATTTAATTGAACACGGTAAGCCATATGCGTGGAGAATAATGACAATATGGATTTGCTAAAAAGGGAAAGAAAGAAAGATAGCAAAAAAGAAAGATAGCAAGAAAGATACACCATGGAAGACGGTAAAAAGGAAAAAATTTCACAACGTAGAACTATTAAGCAACAAATATTTAGGCAAATTCCACTTGAGAGACATAAACATTACTTAATTTATGCCAACTTATAGGGAAACAATGAAAGTAGTACTAGAAAATGATATCCTAATCATCAGCTTCAAATTCAAAAAATCAAACATCATATGAAACACCTAGACTTGAACCATATATACCATATAAATATAAGCTGGTAAAATAGTTCAAAGTTTTCATTAATACTTATTACGCCAAATAAACATCAAGTTTATAACCATTAACTTATTTCACAGTTTCTAAAAAAACTGTCAGAAGATAAAATGATCCACTAAAAAATTAGGTTCTTTATCAAAATTGAATAAGCCAATATGTTATCACTATGATCCCACTGGATGAATAAAAGAGTGGATTGAAACCATTGGTTTCTATAGGTTAAAGTGTTGAGTAAATTTAATGAATGACTGGAAAATTTTCCATATGATATATAAAGAATTAAATGGTTAAGGAATGCATGCCCTTGTATTATGCATCTTACTTCTTATATTAAGCATCAAAACATGCACTAAATTAATTGGAACAAATTAAAGACCATCTTGAACATTTTTAATATGTCGATTATAGCTCACAACCCACATTTGGTACTTATATTTTGATTGGAACTCATCGTTTTTCTCTATCAAATACTTTGACATATTCAGTGAAATAATTTATGCGTGAACAAAACATAAAAAATTATAGAAGAAGGAAGGATAAAAGTGCTAGATCGATTTTAGGGTGTGAGAACATGGTAAAGTCTGCTTTAAATTGGTAAAATGAACTATACTGTAATTTTTCATTAAAATGGCAAAAGAATCCATAACTGCAAGGAAAACAAAATTTCTCTACCTGCTTTATAAACAGAGAGGTAATGATTTTGCCAATACCGACAAATAGTGGACAATTATACAATAACCATATGATCTACCCACTTCTTATGGAACTGAGAATAATCAATGCTCGCAAAAAGAAATACAACAATGATCCAGTATGGTTCCTATTCTTCAAAAAAATACACAAGTTCTTGCAGGTATGAGCAAGTAGTCATTGTTGTGCATGCTTCTTGCAGGTATGAGCATGTAGTCATGCAAGGCATACATGCGAGGCGAGGCATACAGGTTAATGGCATACATATATTTATTAAATCCTGTATGCACAATCCTGTATGCTCTTAGTAGCTCTTAGTATCACCCTGTATGCACATGCGAGGCATACAGGTTAATGGCATACAGGATTTGATCAGGGTAATGGCATACATGGAGATCTTTTCAAATACAGCAGTCATTGTAGATAAACCCTGTATGCACAATGTATGCACATATATCTCCAAGTTTATGTATGCACAAACTTCTTGGAGATCATGCCAGGCAGCAGTCAGGCGAAGGCATTCGTTCAACATGACCAACCGGTATGCACATATATTTTGAGTTCTTTCGATATTTAAAAAATCTCATTCAAGATCTGGAGAAATTTATTGTTGCTAATAATTGACCTGGTTATGGCATAGGTTTTGTGCTCTTCCTAGAAGGATGATGGCACCATTGTGTTTTCAGGTGGGTGCGATAAGATTGTTAAAATGTGGCCCTTAGCATCTAATGGCCAGCCAACCCAGGTTGCTGCTCATGATGCACCTATCAAAGAAATCGCTTGGATTGAGTAGTTGAATTGCCTTGTTACAGGGAGCTCATGATGCATCACACATCTGAAACTCTAACCATCACACATCTAATTATCTCTTTGATGCAGAGGAGATACGTTATGCAAAAAATTTGAATGTGAACTTGCACCTGAAACTCTAACCATCAGAGACCAAAATTGGAACAAATGAACTCACTTTGAAGCTTTTGATTCGAAACGTTGAGGTGTATAACATCAACAGTCATTGAACCAGCTAAAACAACTAAGAGATACTAAAAAGGGTGATATTTTAAATTGAGAATGTGTATAAAAATGCCATAAATTTTCCACTTACCATAATCAATCAAATTTGAATATCAGGATTCAAGCTCGACTTTATCTAGTTCTCATCTAATATTACTCCATCTATCATACATGTTCGCCGATGAAGCTTAGAGTCAACATTCTTTTTTTTAAAGCTTAGAGTCTTAACAGTTGCATATTATACCACAAAAATATTCAATCCGAAATTACTTAAAACACAGACGAATCAGTGGCATACTCAAATAAAATGAATGCAATGCCATAAACTATTTTTATATCGCCATATTAACAGAATCACATTCCAACAAAACTTCAGGTGGTAAAGAATGCAACCCTGCAAAATAGGCGCGAAATTATTGATTTGCACCCAATTATTGGTAGGGTTAATTATGGCCTCTAAAACTTAATTTTCCCAGGTACAAACAAATGCAACCCTGCAAAAGGTTAATACTGCATACAAAATGGCGTTTAAAGCCCTTATTAAGTCTCAATAGTAGAGTTAGGGTTGAGATAGAGTTAGGGTTGAGATAGAGTTGTCATACAACCTGGCGACATGAGGACTGGACTTAATCAGATCGACTTCATGCGAGCATGTGCACAGTGCTTTTCTTAATGGAGAAAGCATGCTGGAGCTTCCTGTGCAAATGAGTTTGGTTGGTTAAATAACTCATAACTAAGAGTCTGCCATTACCCTGATCAATCGGCCTTCATGCTTGGTTAAATTAACCAAGAACTAAGATGAAGACAATCTAATGAGGCAAAATAACTGTAAGAGAGCAGTGCATAACCTCTATTCCAGTCGCAAAACGTCTCCCCTTCACACAAGCTGAATCTCTCCTGCAATTAGAAACCAGATCCATAATTATCTGTATTGAAATGGCCACGCCCTCGGTTGAACGACCAATAAATTAAAACCTACCCGTTAGTTGAGATATCTGAGAAAATTCTTACATGGTTTTCTCTCACATAGTCATCAAGCAACAAACCACTCTTTGGAATCCCAAATAAATATCTTCTGTTTTTCTCAGATCTTAATCCTACACAAAACCGAGATAAAAATATTAAAACACACCCAAATCAAAACATTACATTAAAAATCAAAACTTTAAAACACACCTAAACATTAAAAAGATAATTACATTAAAATCAAAATCTGGGTACTCTTCTGAAAAGTCCGAATCAAAACAATAAAACACACCTGAATCAAAACAAAGCTACAATCTTTATAAAACTTGAAGAATTTAAGAACAAAAAATGTTTGAAAAGATCTAGCTTTTTGGGAGATCTGTCATTCCCTCCAAAATCCGGCCTTTGCTCTCTCTGAATGCACAGTGAACGTTTTGGGAGATCCGTCGTGGTTGTCGCCTTCGGTGGCAGATCCGTTATGGCTTCATCCTCAGGTGACAGATCCATCGTGGCTCCTCCTCCAGTGGCAGATCCGACGTGGGGGTCGAGATGATCAGCACATTTTGGGAGGGGGAGATAAGCTGAGATTTTGAGGGAGATGAGGGAGGAAGGGAAGGAGGGGGAGATTTTAGAGGTGCTGCCCTAAGCTTTGGGGGTTGGGAGAAATGTTTGGTGTTGTGATTTTAGAGGAGCTACGATCTTTTACCAAGTCGGCGATGCTGTTTGATGAGGGAGAGAAGCTCTCAGCTCAGGGCAGCAGGAGACATCACGAGGTGCTGCCCAAAATTCAAGATTTCCCCCTCAAAACTATCCCTCTCATGTATTTTCAAATTCAAAAATATCCCTCAACCCTTCCCTCCAAATTACACAACACTTTATCATTCAATTTCTCTTCTCCCAATTTCTCTTATTCAATTTCTCTTGTCTTTACCAAATTCACTTATCCAAATTTTATTAACCAACAATTATTTTACCCAATTTCTCTTCTCTTATCCAAATTCTCTTATCAAACTCTTATCCAAAAACCCATGATAACATCCCTGTTTTATAATATAGATATCTCTTATCCAATTTCTCTTGTCCAATTTCTCGTATCCAATTTCTCTTGATAACAACCCTCTTTTATAATATATATATCTCTTATCCAATTTCTCTTTTCCAATATCTCTTATCCAATTTCTCTTGATAACATCCCTCTTTTATAATATATATATATATATATATATATATATATATATATATATATATGTATGTATATATATATGTATGTATGTATGTATGTATATATATAGGGTAAAGGGGTCCTAAGGTGCCTCCTTAGATCGAATCTAAGGAGGCGCCACCATTTCCCCCCATCTCACACATTTTTTTTGAAATTTTTTTCATGGGTTTATTGTTCACCTTATGGATGATCAACATGCCAAATTTCAAGGGATTCGAATACTTCTTGAGCCCCCATCTACCCCTTGCAACTTCGTGGGTTTTAGCACGTTTTTAGACCGTTGAAATTGTAAAGGGTAGATGGTACCTCAAAAAGTATTGGAATCCCTTGAAATTTGGTATGTTGATCATCCATGATGTGAACAACAACCCCATGAAAAAAAATTCACAAAAAAATTGTAAGAGATGGGGGGAAATGGGGGCGCCTCCTTAGATTTTCATCTAAGGAGGCACCTTAGATCCCCTTTTTCCATATATATATATATATATATATATATATATATATATATATATATATATATATATATGGTAAACTGTGCCTGTGCACAGCCGCTGGCAGCTTGCCTGTGGCGATTTGGTTCTGAACCGTTGGATCTCATCGTGCGGCTATGATTCGCTACGTCTTGGAAAAAAATTTCGCAGGGTTCCCCTCAGTCCACAAACACAATCAATAAATACCTGCAACAAACAGATCTGATATCTATAGCAACATCCGACAAGCAACTGGAAAGATGCGATGTGCCTGTGAATCGACGACGGAGACCCTTGACAGAGTCGAAATGCCTGATCAAATGGTCAGATCTGGTAATCAGTAGAGAAGCGCCGAAGTGCAGATCCGACAATCAGCCAATGCCGGAAAGATTCCAGATCCGGCAAGCAGACAAAAAATTCGGGCCACCCTCGTCAGTGCCGGTATGCCTGATCAGATGGACAGATCTGGCAATCAACAGTGCAGGAGTGTCTGGCCAGATCCCAACTCATCGGAGCAGAAGACCTGGCCCACCCTCCGGAGTGCTATGATCGGATAACCTCACCGGTGCAGATGACCTCGCCAGAGCAAATCAGATCAGATCCGAATCGATGCTGCGATCGGATCGGATCCGAATCAATGTTGCAATATATATATATATATATATATATATATATATATATATATATATATATATATATATATATATATATATATATATATATATATGGATTAATGGGTATCATACGCCATATGAGAGCCTCTCTTATACTCCCTCTCACATAAAGCACTCAAGTACAACCAAGTACAAGCCCATGTGGGCTTGTACTTGGGTGCTTTATGTGAGAGGGCGTATGGGCGTATGAGAGAGGCTCTCATATGGCGTATGATAGCCATTATTCTCATATATATATATATATATATATATATATATATATATATATATATATATATATATATATATATATATATATATATATGGAAAAAGGGGATCTAAGGTGCCTCCTTAGATGAAAATCTAAGGAGGCGCCCCCATGTCCCCCCATTTCTACAATTTTTTTGGAATTTTTTTTTCATGGGGTTGTTGTTCACATCATGGATGATCAATATACCAAATTTCAAGGGATTCCAATACTTTTTGAGCCACTATCTACCCCTTACAATTTCAACGGTCTAAAAACGTGCCGAAAAACCCACGAAGTTGCAAGGGGTAGATGGGGGCTCAAAAAGTATTGGAATCCCTTGAAATTTGGTATGTTGATCATCCATAAGGTGAACAATAAACCCACGAAAAAAATTTCAAAAAATATGTGTGCGATGGTGGGAAATGGGGGCGCCTCCTTAGATTGAATCTAAGGAGGCACCTTAGGATCTCTTTACCCTATATATATATATATATATATATATATATATATATATATATATATATATATATATATATATATATATATATATATATATATATATATATATATATATATATATATATATATATATATATGGAAAAAGGGGATCTAAGGTGCCTCCTTAGATGAAAATCTAAGGAGGCGCCCCCATTTCCCCCATCTCCTAACAATTTTTTTGGAAATGTTTTTTCATGGGGTTATTGTTCACATCATGGATGATCAACATACCAAATTTCAAGAGATTCCAATACTTTTTGAGCCACCATCCACCCCTTACAACTTCAACGGTTTGAAAACGTGCTTTAAACACCACGAAGTTGCAAGGGGTAGATGGTGGCCCAAATAGTATTGGAATCCCTTGAAATTTGGTATGTTGATCATCCATGAGGTGAACAATAAACCCATGAAAAAAAATTTCAAAAAAATGTGTGAGATGGGGGGAAATGGGGGCGCCTCCTTAGATTGAATCTAAGGAGGCACCCTAGGATCCCTTTACCCTATATATATATATATATATATATATATATATATATATATATATATATATATATATATATATATATATATATCATATATAGGGTAAAGGGATCCTAGGGTGCCTCCTTAGATTCAATCTAAGGAGGCGCCCCCATTTCCCCCCATCTCACAAATTTTTTATGAAATTTTTTTTCATGGGTTTGTTGTTCACCTCATGGATGATCAACATACCAAATTTCAAGGGATTCCAATACTTTTTGAGCCCCCATCTACCCCTCACAACTTCGTGGGGTTTTCAGCACGTTTTTAGACCGTTGAAATTGTAAGGGGTAGATGGTGGCTCAAAAAGTATTGGAATCCTTTGAAATTTGGTATGTTGATCATCCATGATGTGAACAACAACCTCATGAAAAAAAATTTCCAAAAAAATTGTAAGAGGTGGGAGGAAATGGGGGCGCCTCCTTAGATTTTCATCTAAGGAGGCACCTTAGATCCCCTTTTTCCATATATATATACTAGTCATAACCCGTGCCCGCGGGCACGGTTCATTTAAGATTTTCCCCCGCGAAATCTTTGGTCCCCAAAAAATTATTTTCACAGCCAAAATTTAAAAGACCAACACATTAGCGTAAAAATATTTAGCAGCGCGGGCGTCTTCGGCATGGGCACTTTCGGCACGGAACAACAAATTCGACGCAAGCGCTTTCGATACAGAATAACAAATTCGACGCGAAACAACAAATTAGGATAGAACAACAAATTCGTCATGTGCGCTTTCGGTGCGGAACAACAAATTAGCGTAAAAGAGGGCGGCTTCGGTGCAGAGCAATAAATTAGTGTAAAAGCATGCGCCTTCGACACGGAACAACAAATTCGGCCAAATGCCTTCGACACAGAACAACAAATTCGACGCGGAACAACAAATTCGATGCTGGCGCCTTCAACGCGGAAAACCAAATTAGCGTAAAAGCCGGCGCCTTCGACGCGTAACAACAAATTTGGTGCAAGCGCCTTCGGCACGGAACAAAAAATTCGGCACCGAAGGCGCCCGCCTTCGGTGCGGAAAATTATTCTCACCTTGTTGCCACATGCGTCGAAGAGACGGCGAGCCCTGCATTGAGGGAGAGATCATTCGATCTGAACATCATTTGATCTACAGCATTAAGTGCAAGTTAAAGTTTTTGTTCCCAAATGCATTAATTGAACACTGATATTTCCCAGAAACTTTCATTCCCCAAAAATTTTCATTTCCACATAAACTTTCATTTTCATTTTCCCCCAACAGTTCATTTAAGATATTCCCCCAACAAAATCTTAGTTTCACCAAAATTTTAATTCCCCCAAAATTTACTTCTCACAAGAATTTAGGTCACCCAAACAATTTTTGTTCCACCAAAAATTTAGTTTTCTCCCAATTTAACATGTGCCCAAATAGGACTGTTCATTTAAAATATTCTCGTACCACAAAATCTTGGATCAACTAATTTTAAACGAACAGTAAAAATTATAGATAGACTATAAGGACAATACCCATATTTTTATAGATATATCATTTTAAAAATTTTTATGTTGTTAAATTTATTTAAAAAATAATTTTTTGGCCAATTCAAATCATAAATTTTATGAATAATAGCCCGACGTCGAATGAATTTATAAAGAATTGAGCAAAGTTGTAACTTGCAATTGGAATGTGTAATCCTATTCTAAAAAAGTCCATTTGATGTTCTCGATGTTAACATCATTACATCGTCAATATGTAGGAAGGATAAGCATGTTTAGATTGTCAGTGTAATAGGATGGCATGGTTTATCCATACGCTTGAATTATCGTTGCCATCCTGAAAAACGAATACATACAAAGACCAATTCATATCAATACCAGTCGAGATTTCGGACCCTCTTTTAAACCATACACTAATTATAGTGGCACTGACCAATTGACCTTTTATTTTACTAATAAAGAACTATCTATCAGAAAAGTTAGATGATGGATCCAATTTTAAACCAATCTCAAAAGCTATGACAGTGAAATGTCATCAACAATTGCAAAGAACTTCCCTGATCACTGAACATATAAATGCATCATAACGTGCAATGAAATATCATAGCTACAACTTTCAAAGATGTGTCTAATTGTTCAAAAGTCTCGCAATCAAAATTAGCAACAAACCTGATCTACAAATAGAGAATGACAATATTAATCCACAATTGAATCCATGCAAGCAAAACAACAACTTAAAGCCAGAGATGCATTGGTCTTTTTTATCAAAGAACTAATAACATACTTGAAAGATGCAAGTTGAATAAATTAAGCGATGTTTTCGTTTTGATTGTTTATCTGCGACCTGTGCTTTTTTCCCATTTCAGACGTGCAGTTTCAGAATGGAATTGTCGATTCATGTTATGATCCACGAATCTCGCAAACTCACCAAATATATGCCCCGAATGATGATCCATCTACACAACATAGAATATAATCTGGGAAAAAGTTCGCCATAAAATGGGTATGTCATGAATAATGGCATTGCACTTGCACCTAATCGATGCATCTGGAAAGTTAATTAAGTGTATAGTTCGATACATCTTTGCATATACTGTACAATGAGGCACCAACAACCATTTTCACCACACTGTAATATTTCTTTTGTCATCTGAAGGTCAAAAGGGGGCATGTTTAGATAAAATAAGTTAATTGCTAAAGTCATCATTGAGAAAACCAATATCAGCACCATCTCCATCGCTTGCAGTAACCGCATTAGCAGGATGCACCTGCAGCGGCCCAGCTATTTCAGGCAACACTATGCCATTTATAGGAGCCTATATTGGATACGCATCCAGCTCTCCTTTCTCGTCTGCCTCATTGTCATACCCTGCTTGTTCATTCTCATCAGAAACTATTTCCTGCATTCAGAGTAGTTGATTGATTCATGAATTAGACAGTCAATGAAGAATGAGTAGATGCATACATGCGTTTGTGTTTACCTCGTCTTGGAACATGCTCTCTAGCAGTTGGCCATCAAGCAATCTGGAGCCATTTGCCATTCTCTTCTTCGACTGCCTCTCCTTAAGACGCAAGTTATAATGAACATATTTAATATTGCCTAATTCCCTCTGAGCCAAGCGTGTGTTTCTTGTACCATATACTTGATCGAATGAACTCCAGTTGTGTTCACAGCCGAAGGAGGAGCAGGTCTGGCTCAGTATGCGCTTGGCAATTCGTTGCAATTTCAGGCAGCTTATTCCATGATGTTGCCACCATGCAGCTATAACATACGAAATAAACGAAACAAACAAACAAATCAGAGAGGAGACTTTACTAAAACATTGGACAGGTGAGCAGATTTTTGAGTGCCTATCGCAATAGTAGCACAGCCACCTGGATGTAACTCCTTTCTCGTGGCTAAAGCCAGCTCGGTTCCAAAATCAGCTTTCGCAAAATCAAATTCTGACATCTAAGAAGAATGGCATGAGAATGTAGACTTGTTAGTGAAAAAGAGAATAGAAGCATGTTTTCTGCACACAAAGGAAACGTTGACACACGGATTTCACTACCTGCATTGCGGCAGAGACCCTCCTCCCGATGTCCAATTCAAGTCGAGTTATGCATTCATTTACACCACGAATCACCTCTGGTATCTACAAATTAGATCGACAATTTCAAAAATTTGAAGCATCATATTAAATGTCAGATATGAATTTTGCATAAGCATACCGCCATGAAGTCCCCCAAAATTAATTTTTCAAAGAAATTAACAATGAAAGAAAAGTGATCCAAGGGAATATGTCATTTAAAATACTCCCCCTCAAAATCTTAGAATCCCTAATTTTAAACAAACAACTATAATCAAAGCGCAATAATTGTTATTTAGTTCTCACTAAAATTTTAATTATCCCCAAAATTTAGTTCCCCAGAGAATTTAGTTTTCCCAAAAAATTTAGTCCCCCCTCCAAATTTAGTCCCTTCAAATATAACACGTGCTTCACATATTGTAAGCTTCAAATATAACCCTCTTACATTTTAATTAGAAACACATTCAAAACTTCTTTTTCTTAAATTTCAAATTTTGGTTAAATGGGTACCAAAAATTTGAAGTACAACTGACACCAAGATCACAAAAGTTAAATGCATACATGCCTACATGCCTACCATTATAAAATATAGAATTTACATGCATACCATTCTATAAATCAATGCATTAAAGGCTAAATTTTGTGTAAAATTTTGATTTGTATTGCTCACTTGGCCATAAATTTAGTCAAGACACATCCAACCAAGAGCTCATTCACATGAAAACATATGTTAATGGTATGAAAACCTATGGTACAGGTATGCTTTAACCTTTGGAACTTTGTGATGTATTTCCCTTATTTGTTTCTGCCAATGGTAGTCCCATTAGCCAAATCAATTCAAATGTCATTACTATAATAACATTAACCTGTTTAGTCTTATATATGGAAAACTGGATTCAGTCAATGTTCTTTATATATGGAAAATCCAGGATTCAGCCAGTGTTCTAATGTTTCTTATATAACCAGTGTTTAGTCCAGGCATTCCAAATTTTCTATATAAGATGAACACTTATATAAAGAATGTTAACATATATTCCAAGTGTTCATCTAACCAAAAGAATGATAACAGTGTTTAGTCCAGACATGCAAACATTTGGAATACTGGATTCTGTCATCATTCTTTTGGCTATGATGGGCCATGTCTGGACTAAAATCCTGCATTCCAAATGTTTCCCTGAAATGTAAATGTCATTAGACTCATGTGATTAATGGGAAGCATGTCACTTGATCAAAAAATGATAAGTTGTGGCAAACACATGGGATGCACTCAAATGTTACTTGATTGTAGCTACCTTCATTTGCTCATGAATCATGGAGTTTTTTTGGCATTAAAGTATTATGCTGGAGGTATTTGCAGGTATAAGCAGAGAGTATGGGAACACCATGGAACATAATTAGCAACATTGGGGATGGAACATAATTAGCAACATTGGGGATGAGCTCATTGAGATTATCCAGATTGGGTATATTGAGCTCATTGGGCACATTGGGTATTTGAGCTCATTGGGCATATCCAGGTATGTACTGAGCTCATTGAACATATTGGGTATGTACTTGGATATACTGGGTATATTCACATATACTGGGTACATCCAGATTGGGCACATTGAGTATATAATAGGTATATACTGGGTACATTGAGTATATCCAAATTGGGCACATTGTACTGGGCATCCAAATTGATACTGGGTATATTCACATATACTGGGTATACTCAATGTGCCCAATTTGGATATTCCAGGTATATGTGAATATACCCAATGAGCCCAATGAGCTCATTGAACATACCTAATGTGCCCAATGAGCTCATTGAACATACCCAGTATATACCTGGATATACTCATTGAGCTCAGTATAAGTGAACATTCATGAGCTCAGTATATGTGAATATACCCCCAATCTGGATATACCGAGAGAGTAAACGTAATGTGCTAATGAGCTCAGTTTATCAAAACATACAGGGGCACATTCAGTTTATCACCCAATGAGCTCAGTTTATACACCATTGACTTAAATATATTTATGTAAAATTTTCGTTTCAATTTATAAACCATTATGTAAAAATTTAGCCTGTATGGTGGTATGGTGGATTAGAGAGGAACATGTATAATCTTAGCATGTAGGATGATGATCATTTAATCTCCCTGAATTTATAAACCATTTGATTTCTGAGGATATATTTATCACCATTTTTAAGGATCCTTTAGAGGGGCCATATCCTGGAAAAGTGGGGGAAAAAATCTCAGTCGAATGCTGACAGTACAATAAAGCATTTATGATAAAGAGAAGCTGGAGAATTACCACAGTCAAGTCTAGATCAATTCGTTGTTAGCCTCTCCTCTAGCAGTGCATTAACGGTTACCCGAACATAATTAGCATTCACTCATGGCACACAAAAGACACAATAAGCTCAGGTAAGTGCAACATCAATAGAATACTAAAGGGAATATGAACTCACATATCCCTGACGGCTTTTCTATGCAAGGACAATTTACAGGAGCAATCATGAATAAGGTAATGCATAGAAGAGAATAAAATATTTCATTTCAGTATCACATCAAAAGAAAAAAAGGACTCAATGACAAAAAATGTATCAAGAGCAGAAAGAGTAACTCCTAAAATGTAGGTGAATGAATTGAATTGAACTTGAACCTGAAAATTACTTTATCTTGCAACGAATAGTACGACCGATCGGTAAAATCTAGTGATGAGAAGCATGTACACGAAATAGATCTTTTCTTGGTATTTAAGATACCTGATAACCCACCAGACTTGAAGACTTGAAGTCAAATCATAGGCTTTACTTGCTGAACTATCATTAGCACAGAGTAATTTGAAGAATCTAATAAAACTGAAGAGATGTCTATTAAATCTAATATAGAGAGGTTTGATGCATATGACCTCAATAACACGATGGGTTTCAGTAATCTACCTTAGCATTAATACGATCATTAACATTTCTTGGCCACCTCGACAAAGATGAAGTTGGCATAATAATAAGGCCACCAATCCTCACAAATACAGGGCAACAGAATGTTCCATGAAAAATTAATAAAGATGCAATATCGAATACAATGTACACCAAACAATATCAAATACTACAGCAATACATTGTATACATGAACCTTATACCTCAATACAAAGAAAAGTTAAATGTGCGGTATGAATTCAGCTTACTTGATGAACTCCTCCATGAGACCCTAGTATTCAAGTAAGAAGCTAGAATTAGAAAACGTGATATGCATAATGATTGTCCTATGAAGACACATAAAGAAAGGAGATTAATTACATAATGTACTCAGTATGAAATTTCCATTGCATCTTTCAAAACTCCGTAGAATAATCACCGTTGAGTTAAATCAAAAATATCAATTTTGTAACAAAAATGAATTAACATAGAGGAAATTCATCTATAATTCCAGAGTTAACCTGCATTTCAACAGCTATTTCAATTCCATAACCATACATCAACAAAGCTATCATTTTTAGTGTGAAGTTAAGAAATCAACTCACCTTCATCCCAAGAGGTTTGCTCATGCCTGCAAAGCATAACCCAAATTCTGTTAGTTAAATAAGATCTTAGGAATTTGAAAACCAAAATTAATAGTATTAATCAAATGAAAAGTAATTAAAATAACATTCCAAAACAAATTCCAGAATATAACATTCTGGATGATAACAAAAGCAGCCGTAGAGTGCGATTGATGGCAGCTTCATCCCTAGAGTCACCCACCAAGCTCGAAACCGCGGAGTGTCGATCGATGCAGTCCAACCATACAAAAATCTGAGAAAAGGAAAGAATGCCACGACGAAGAAGCTGTGGTAGCGGGGAAGGCATAGGCCTTGGCGAGGTCTTTGGGGCCAAGGAAGTAAGTGGTGAGGGCATTTGCAAGGACATAGATTAGGTCGTAAGATGGAGAATGTGAGATATTGCTCGTAGACAAAAAATTTAAATTCGTAGCTTGAAACATGCATGAGCTGAGGCCGTATAACTTTAAACTTGATTTCCTCAAATATGTTAGCAAAATACCTGTCTCAGAAATCAGAAGTTAAAATTTTCTACTACAAAAATTATGGCAAGAACTTCTTGCTGTTTGTAACATTAAAAATTTGGTAATCTGCATTGCAATAAAGTTGGCTCAAAAGATTTTTGATCATAGTATGTTTCATCTATTGACAAAATGGCACCAAAGAGTCATTTTAATGCATAATGTATTCTAAGTAAATCAACATCTCATGTAGATTTTCTTTACTATGTCCAAAAAAATTCAGACAACATTATATTTTGAGATATATGCATGGAATCTGATATAGTCTATTTGCATGATAATGCTCTTATGGAATGCTCAAAAAACTGAAGTAATCTTTTCTCCCATTTGCTTCACATTTCAATCTTTATTCAACAACCTTCACATTTCAACCTTTCAATATTGCCATTCTGAATAAAATCTTCACATTTCAACAAAGCTTGCTAGAAATCTTCACATTTTACAGTGAGCATGAACTCTTGCAATCTCCATATTTCAACAAAGCTTGATATAAATCATTATTTAGAAATCATTGCTGCTTTGGGTAAGAGCAGAGAATCTCAATCAAACTCAAGTCCTAATCAAAAATATCTGAATCCAAAAAAAAGAGAAAAGAATTCTTAAACAAAAATACCTGAGCATACTTTCCTTCTCTTCTTTCTCAGGGAAGGCATAGCTCTCAAGCCAAGGTTAGTCTCACCATGTTCATCAGCTTCCTGTGGATTCAATGAACCCACATTCTTTATTGCAGACAAATACCTGCAGACAAAAAAATTCCACCCACAAATAAATCAGAATGCCTACCTTGATGAAGAGAACCTACTATTTGAGGAAGGGCTACCTTGATGAAGAGCTCAAGAAATGATGCCGCAGCTTCAGCCTTCACCCTCTCGATCTCTCCGCAGGGGGTGCTTCGGGAGGCAGGGGTGCTCAGGGAGGGGGCAGGGGGCAGGGGGCGTTTCTTTGGGTCTGTTCTTCTCCATCTCTCTGCGGTTCTTTGGGGAGCTCGGCGTTGATTCCGTCCTAGGGCTCGGGGTTTCTTTTGGGTTCTCTCCGTCGTCCCCCTTTTGGGAGCTTCCGATCTCCTGGGTCCTCTTTGGGAAGCTCCTTGTGGATCTGCCGTTTGGGAAGCTGCCAATCTCCTGGATCCTCTTCGTATCCCCCCTTGGCAGTGACGATTGCGGCTGCCAGCTGCCGGCTGCCGTTGGGAGAGGGGGGACATGGGGAGTTGATGCTGCGTTTTGATTCATGAAGAGCTTGAGGGGTGTTAAGTTGATGCTGTTTTTTGATTAGAGGTTTGTGCACGTGAGTTTGAGTTTTCATTTCCCCCCAAATTGAAAAGTTTGAGTATTCAAAGTTTTTAAATTATCCAACCAAAATTCCCTCCAAATTTTAACTTGATTTCAAAAACATATCCCCCAATTTCTCTTCTCCCAATTTCTCATCCAAATTCTCTTATGCAAAATGTATTAAGCAACAATATTATTACCCAATTACTCAATTTCTCAACCCTTATCCAAATTCTCTTATACATATTCTCTTAACCAAATTCTCTTATCCAACACTTTATTACCCAATTTCTCAACTCTTATCCAAAAACTCTTATCCAATAACCCATGATAACATCCCTGTTTTATAATATAGATATATATATATATATATATATATGGACTTAGAATGAAAATGTCTAGCGTAAAGGTCGGATCTGGCGACTTGGGCGATCCGGGCGGCTTGGGGTATATTCCGGGCGGCGTGGGTGATATTCCGGCCGGCGTGGGTGATATTCCGGGCGGCGTGGGCGACGTCCGCAAGGAGATTGTGGGCGACGTCCGCAAGGAGATCGTGGGCGGCGTGGGTAACGTCCGCAAGGAGATCGTGGGCGGCGTGGGTAACATCCGCAAGGAGATCGTGAATCGCGAAGATGAAATCTTGATTCGTCGGGCAGATGGCTCCGGAGTCGACGGCGGATCTATTTCGAAGCGTGATCTGAAAGACGGCGATTCTTCCAGACTACATACTGGTCTGGTCGGAGATGGCTCCAGGCTGATGGAAGATTTGGGAGATGGGTGGCAAGTTGTGAGGAAGAAGGTGGTCGCTGGCAAGGGTGACCCTCCGATCTGGGCAGGCAATGGAGGCCATCGGCGCAGAGCTTATCCAAAAGAATCGTATAGGGGTGGCGCCCGCTTCTTCGGTAAAGGGCCTCTGAGACCTAACTCTTCAGTTCTGGAGCGTGATCGTAAAATGGTTGGGAGAATGGCTGAGAGGGCAAAACCTGTGCTATTGGAGCGTGATCGCAACATGGTAGGGAGATTTCCAGAGAGGGATACTGCACAAATAAATGTCAACACCTCGGGAACTAAACTATCTTGGATCGATGTCTGTGCTAATAGACGCTCGTATGGGGCAGCGCTAACCATGTCACATGTCCCACCTACCGTACGGGCAGACGGATCTGTATATGCCAAATTCCCTATTGGTCTTGTTAGACGGGGTGCTGAAAACTGGAAGAACACTATTGTGGGTTATGTACTCGGGGATATACCATTCTACGGCCAAATGGTGGCTTGGATGGAGAGATTGTGGAAGCCCAGGAAGCGAGTTCAAATATATAGCAAGGAGAACGGATTCTTCTACTTTAGATTTGAATCCGAGGAGGAGTGCAATCGGATCTTGGCAGGGGGGCCCTGGCTGTTTGACGGGCGTCTTGTGGTGCTCAAGAGGTGGAGTCTCGATTTGAGGCACGATCGGGATATTCTGTCATCTATCCCAGTGTGGGTTCAATTACATGGAGTCCCACTATATATGTGGAACCTGGAGGGTCTTAACATTATTTCTTCTGTAGTGGGGACTCCAATTTGTCTGGATCGCGCCACTGCGTATTTGGAGAGAATTTCCTATGCGCGTTGTCTCATTGAAGTTGATGCCTCATCCCCTATTGTCTCTTCCTTTGACGTGGAGTTGGATGATGGGTCTATGGTAACCATTGATATAAAGTTTGAAGGAGATCCTCCACGATGTAGCCGTTGTATCTGTTTCGGCCACAGTGACACCCAGTGCCCCTCTAAGTCCAAGCTCCCTTCAATCCATGATACCACAGCCAATAAACACTCATCTGTGAAGGAGACTCCCCACGTTCTTGCCTCGGGGGGGAGTCATGAACTACCGACTGGGAATGTAGGAGGTATAGTGCCTTGCCCTGAGGAGTTAGGGGAGCTAGTTCATAAAGTCTTGGACCCTGCCTCTGATGCAAACCCTGCTTTGATTGTCAACGGGGATCTGATGACTGAGGCTGGCCCGTGTGTGGAGGGACCCGCTACAGCTGGGCCATGTTTGGCGCCTTCGGATCACTCTGCCAATGTGGCGTCGGTTGTTCTTGCGGAGGAGACCAATCCCAGGGGAAACACCTTGCAACGAGTGCTAGCGCATCGCACTGATACTGTGGCGGGTAACATTGAGGAAGTGGGGGGTGGCCCTGATGTATCAATGCGAAACAATAGGAATTCTGAGGGTTTGGGCCTAATGCAGGGCAATGCTCAATGCTGCAATGCGGCAGTGGAGGGTGCCTCATCTATCCGGAATGGCCCTGATGACCATTGCAAAAACAGCGACTCTAATCCCCTTGAGTCCCTACTGATGTCCAGCAACTGCGACTCTAATTCCACACATCTTCGGGACCCTAACGGGGAGGATATTGACATGATACCGGAGGAGATATCTATAGACAACCCAGAATGGGATATTGAGGTGGCTGAACAACTCAGGCGTAAGGCGGATATAAAAGCTGGTAAGAAGAAGATCCCAGTTGTTGCTTGCACTAGTAGCAGGAGAAGCACCAGATCTTAGGTAATTAATAATGGCTGTGGTATCGGCAGCCAACCCCTTAAGATTGATTAATGTCTATCTTCATTTGGAATACTAGAGGGCTCAATAACCAGGTCCGGCGGAGAGACCTGAGGAGTAGGATTAGCGTAATAAATCCGTCATTTATTATTCTCCTTGAGACTAAGCTCAAGGATCCTTCTGCTAGCAATAATTCTGGGCTACCCAAGGGTTGGCCATCTTTGGATAATTCCTCTTGTGCTCCTGGTGGGCGTATTGTCTTGGGATATGACCCATCTGTTTGGAAGGCTACCTGCATTGCTATTTCTCCTCAGCACATCTCGGTTTCTTGTACAAATATTGGGGGATTTGTCTGTACTATCACAGGTGTGTATGCCCATAATACTATGATGGAGAGAAAGGAGCTGTGGAGGAGTATGGAAAAAGACATGGCTCTGATTGGAAGCTCTGCGTGGCTTGTTGGTGGTGATTTTAACTGTGTCCTTTACACCAAGGATAAGGTTGGGGGCAGGAAAATTGAAGAATCCATGACCGAGGATTTCACTGGGTGCATAAACAGGTGTTCTCTTCAGGAACTGAAAAGCAAGGGCAATAATCTAAGCTGGTGTAATAATAGGGTTGGCAAGGCAAGGATAGCGGCCCAACTTGATCGGGTATTCTGTAATTCGGCCTGGTTCCATAGGTTGTCTGAGACTTTTGCTGAATATTTGGATCCTCTTACCAGTGACCATTCGCCTATGGTGGTGAATCTCCATACCCAGGTTTTCTCTCCTCCTAAACCCTTTAAGTTTTTTAACTTTTGGACTAAATGCCCAGGATATAAGGAGATTGTTGAATCACATTGGTCCGGCCATATGAAGGGTACTCCAATGTTCAATCTGGTACAAAAATTGAAGAGACTAAAGCCAGCTTTTAGGGGGTGGGCGAGAGACTATCATGCTTCGAACTTGGTGAAGAAATGTACACATGATCTTGAGCATATCCGGATGAACCCTAGCTTGCACTCATTGTCTACCCTTCAGCTTAAGGAGAGGCATGTTCTGCTTGAATTAAGGGCGGCAATGAAGCTCGAGGAGGAGATGTACCGTCAAAAGAGCAGACAGGACTGGCTTACCCTGGGAGATATGAATACCAAATTTTTCTATGCTGCTATGAAATCTAGGCACTCTCGCAACAATCTTCGTCATCTGGTGGATGATACTGGAAATTGTAACTATGTCTATGCTGACCTGAAGAAGAAAGCCCCAGCTTACTATGCAGAGTTATATAATCAAACCCACTATTTATCCTCCTTCCCGAAACTTGTCCCTCGCCGCATTTTGACGGCTAGTGCATCTGCCTGGGTTAGCAGGAGAGTATCTGATGATGAGGTGAAAAAGGCTGTGTTTCAGATTGGCCCAGATAAATCCCCAGGACCAGACGGTTACAATGGGTACTTCTATCAACATAATTGGGGCCTAATTGGAGATGAGGTAACCACTGCTGTCAAATCTTTTTTCACCTCCAGTTCTCTTCTCAGAAGTATCAATCATACATGCCTAACTCTTGTTCCTAAAAGTGCTGGCGCTTCTTCCTTTGGAGATTACAGGCCTATTGCCTGTTGTAATGTAATTTACAAAATTATCAGTAAAGTAATTTGCAACAGGATTAAAATGGTGATCCATGAGCTAATATCTCCAAACCAGGCTGCCTTCCTCAAAGGAAGACTCTTATCAGATTGCACCCTCCTGGCCCACGAGCAGATTAGAGACTTCAGCAACCCTATGGGTCGACGAGCTTGTCTGAAACTTGATTTAAGGAAGGCATTTGACAGTGTCAATAGGGGCTTCATCTGCTATTTCATGGGGCAACTGGGCTTCCCTGAACAATTCATAGGTTGGATCAAGGAGTGCATTAATACTCCGACATTCTCAGTTATGATCAATGGGGCACCGCACGGGTATTTCAAAGGAAATAGAGGTATTCGTCAAGGAGACCCTCTTTCCCCTTATTTATTTGTCATTATTATGGAGGCATTTACTATCTTGCTCACTAAGGCAATTAATTTGGGGAACATCCATCCAATGAGGCGCACTGGTTCCATCTCTCATCTTCTTTTTGCCGACGACCTCCTGATGTTCTGCCGGGCTGACAGGCATACTTTCTTGGGCATTAAAAACTTATTGTTGGAATTTTCTGATTACACTGGCCTTCATGTGAACTGGGATAAGAGTTTGGGTTTATTCAGCAAAGGGGCTATTGATCATAAAAGCACTTTGGCGGACATTATGGGTATCAAGATTGCCACCACAATATCAACCTACCTCGGTTTACCCCTCTCCTCCAAGTACCCAAAAACTACCAACTATGGCAGACTAGTGGATAAATGTAAGAAAAGGATGTTGGGTTGGAGCTCTACTTTGCTTTCTATGGCGGGGCGAATTGAACTTGTGAGGACGGTAATTTACGGAATTGTTGCATTTTGGATGCACGCTTTCCGTATCCCTATGACTGTCCTGAGGACCATCTCTTCGATGTGTAGGCGCTTCATTCTGGGATCATCTAGGTCTTGGGCATGGGAAGATATTTGCAAACCAAAGAATGAGGGTGGCGTGGGGTTAAGGCTCCTAGAAGAATTGAATGATGCGGTGGGTTTGAAACTAACCTGGAGGTACCTCACCACCGACAGTATCTGGGCCAAGCATATGAGCTTAGTATATGGGAGCAGCAGGGAATTTTTTGCAACCAAGGAGCGGGCCACACAATCAGGTACATGGAAGAGACTTCTCAAAAGTAGACAAATTTCTCACAAATTAATTCGCAGGCGTGTTTGTGATGGGCGAAGCACCCTCTTCTGGATTGATCCTTGGTTAGACTGCGGGCCCTTATGTCACCTATTCGATACACCTGCTGGAGCTGAGCACGCATGTGTTAGAGACTACTGGGCGGGAAATGGTTGGACATCGGACCATGTGCTGGATCAGGTGCGGCCATTACTTGATAGAATTGTGCTAAAGGAGGGGCCGGATGATTGGCAGTGGACGCCTGGCGATGTTTTCCGGTTCAGGGATGCTTGGGAAGGAGCTAGACGGCGGGGCGAATTCTTTCCATTTCACAAACTGATTTGGTATGGCAATCATGTGCCCAAATGCTCTCTCACTCTTCTTCGATCCTTTCAAGACAAGCTACTCACTAGAGAGAGGATTAGCAGATGGGGGTTTCAAACGCCAATAAATTGCGTCCTCTGTGATGACAGCAAGGAGGAGAATACGGAACACCTATTCTTCAATTGTAGCTTTTCTAGTTACATTTGGTGCAGATCCTTACTAAAGCTAGGAGTAAGTAATTGCACCCAATCAGGATTGCGGGACATTGGAAGCTATTATATTACTAATTTTGCAGGAAAGAGTGCGCTGGATAGATTGGCTAAAACCGTCCTTGCGTCGGTGGTCTGGCATATCTGGAAAGAAAGGAATCGTCGTATCTTTGAAGGGGAGATTAAGAGTAAGACAACAGTATTTGATGATATGGCCCGTGAAATTTGGCTTGCTCTGGACGGTCTTGAGCCTTCTTCTTCTGGTGAAATATCTGTATTTGCCAATTGGGAATTCAGGGACTTGGGTTGAGTTTTGATGTATTGCTTCATTTAGGGTATGGGATTGCTAGTGGAGAGTGACGGCGCTTGTGCCCTATCCTCTCCCTATTAATAACATACGCCTAAATTAGCTTTGATGTACATTGTATATGGTATTTTGTAATATATAAAATAACACGATTACCTTCCTATATATATATATATATATATATATATATATATATATATATATATATATATATGGTCAAGTATTAGCCCACGAGAGGGTGTCCTAGTGGTAAGTCATTCCGCTCCAAAGCCAAGGGGTGCGGGGTTCGAGGCCTATGGCCGCCGTGACTTGGTAATTATTGTGGAATTTGTTGTGGAATTATTTACCCTGGGGCTACATCTCCCCTCTCCGATTAACCCGGGGGCCGTTGAGGGTACGGTGGTCACCCCCCAGTTTGCATAGTCTCGACCGGGCTCTCGCCTTACCCTCCTAAAAAAGCTGAAGGCAGGGGGAGGGGGTTGGGGATTTTTCTGGGTTTTCAAAAATATATATATATATGGGAATCAGGTGGCCGATGAGAAATTTCCTCCTTGGTCCACCCGCGGTCGAGCCCCCCATATTTTTTTGAATTTTTTTTCCTAATATGATCTACACCTCATCAATGATCGTCATATCAAAAATCAAGTGATTCCAACACTTTTTGCCTATCGATCCACCCGTCACAAAAAGTTCTATGTTATGCGACTGTTGATTTTGCAATGGATGGATGGATGTGAAAAAGTGCTGGATTCACTTGGTTTTGGTGTGGTGATCATCCATGAGGTATAGATCATATTGGAAGAAAATTCAAAAAAATATGGGAGGCTTAGCTGGTGCTGGATTCCTCCTTGGTCCAGCACCGACCAAGCCCCCCAATATTTTTTTGAATTTTTTTTTCAATATGCTCTACACCTCATGGATGATCAACACACCAAAAATCAAGCGAATTCTGCACTTTTTGCCCATCGATGCACTCTTTGCAAAATCAACGGTCGCATAACAGAGAACTTTTTGCAACGGGTGGATCGATAGGCAAAAAGTGTTGGAATCACTTGATCTTTGGTGTGGTGATCATCCAAGAGGTGAAGAGCATATTGGGAAAATATTTTCAAAAAATTATGGAGGGGCTTGGCCGTAGGCAGACAAAGGAGGAAAATCCTCTCTGGACGCCTGATTCCCATTGTTTACGGGTGTTTTCTCACCACAGCTCGTTGACCGCCAGATGTGTGGTCAACGTGGTCAAGGGGCCGGTTTGGGGGTCCCTTGGGTTCGCCGAGCCCTCTTATACTCGGCGTGGAAGAGGCTGAGGGGAAGCCTCGGCTCGGTAAGTCGCGCTCGGCCTCGGTCGTATCCGCGACGAGGGGTAGCCTCGGCGCGTTGCGAGTGGGTCGGTGCTTGATCGGTCGCCCTCCTGGCGACTGCGACGATGATGGTCGACCGACGCTGAGGGGTAGCCTCAGCGCCTCGGATGTCCTCTTCCTGGACAGATGAAGAAACTCGTCAGGGAGGCCGGACCTAGGTTCTGGCCAAATCCCCTCCGATGCTTAAGTCAGATCAGGATCTGAAAGGATACTCGGCGGGGGAGATCCAGCTTGTGAGGAAGCCGGAACGTCAACCCAGGCGGCACGAGTTTTGAGGGAGGGGGCAATGAAGTGGCGAAAGCCTAGGTCGTTGATGGAGTACCTCTGTGTGGGTTACCTGAGTTTCGATCCTCCTCTTCGTCCTGGCCCTTCCCTTATAGGGCCCTTCCTGATTGCCCCACGTCCTGCCTCCTCTCACGTCCCCACGATCCGCCTCCGCCTCCTCCCATTCACGCGACGTGGTGAGGTGGCCCATTAACGGGTCGTTAATGGCCATCATGGGATCGCAGATTTAGGGGGCGGTTAATCCGGCCGAATGGGGGCCGGTCGTGTGTAACCGAGGGCGAGGTGGCTGGGCCTTCCGCTCCATCCGTGGTCCTCCTTTGGGAGGGCCCGTCTTCTCTAGCGGGATTCTCCTTTGAGGTTGGGTCGTGGGCCGTTATGCTTCGAGCTCGCTGACATTAGTCGTAACAATTGCCCCCATCGCCCAGACCGTTCGGCTTTCGTCGATTCAGTTCGGGTGATGTGACTCTTTCGTGACCTGATGGATGCGTCAGTCGAGGCCCTGCTATTAAATGAGCGTCATTATTGTCGCTCCGTTTGAACTTCTGTTGGTGCGGTTTTCGAAGCATCACCGCCGTTTTGATGTCACCACGTGCCTTCTCTTGACGGTTCGGATCCCACCGTTGCCCTCTATATATACGTTCCAACCCCTCTAGCTTCAACTCTTTCGCGCTCGTTCCCCTTTTGTTCTTCGTTCTGCCAGCTTCTTCTTCTTGTCATCTGTCTTCTTTCCCGCTATTATCAAGGTAAGTCCGCCATTCTTTAACTCGGGCTAAGGCCAGGCTTAGGATAAGTGATACCCGTCCCGTCGGAACAGCTTCCGGTCCCGATCATGCCCCTTCCTCTAGGCCCAAAGTTCCGTCGCCGTCCCCGGACCCGGGGGTCCCGGGTAAAGGGAAAGGAAAGCTTTTTCCGGATCCCGTCGGGGACGATGTGGCCTCGTCCTCCACGAGATTAGGCATCCCTCCATCGATCCTCCTATCGTCATACATGGCCCCTTTCTTAGTCACTAGGGAGATACGAGAGAGGTATCTATGTTATCCCTATGACGTTCGGATTCCCTTTGGAGACGAGCGGATCTGCTTTTCGCGGAGTAATGAGGTCGGCGTATACGTCGAGATGTTCCATCTGGGGCTCCGTTTCCCCCTCCACCCTTTTATCATTCGATTTACTGACTCCTTGAAAGTTGCCCTGTGTCAGCCAACGCCATCCTCTGTCACGGTGCTGACTGGGTTCATTATGCTTTGTATCATTCACGGCCTGGAGCCGTCTCTCCAGCTTCTCTCTTATTTTTACCGGATCCAGACGGTAGGACTCGGTTCTTGGATGCATCTCCAAGCCCGTGCGGGGCGAGCGTGCCTGCTCGGTATACCCCCTTGGTCGGGTAACTGGGACTCTAGCTTTGTTTTTGTCGTCTTTCCCTGGGTCTCGGTTATCTTGACTGGTTGGGGGAGTTCGCAACAAACCGACAGGTCGACAACTTTATTCGAGGCTGAGCGAGCCGCGACCCGTCTCATATCGTCACTTTCTCTCGAGGACAGGTCGGTCTGGCATCTGTTGGACGACCTTCTTCTGAAGTGCACTCTGTGGTCCCGTGGTTAGTTGTTTCCCCTCCCTCTGTTTAACCTCTGGCTCACCTTGATTTCTCTTTCTCTCGCAGACATGGCTGGCCGTGAGTTCACCCATGACATCGACGAGCTTATTTGCCTGGGATCCCACCGGGGCCGTGGAAGCTATTCTGGACGGGCACCTCGTCGCTCTGTGGATGAAGAGTTGCTCCGGTCCAAGCCTCCTTTTGGGTGGATTGAGGCCAAGTCACCCTCACGGGTCGCATCCGGTGCCCCCGGAAGGGAAGTCTCTGGAGTCGACCCCCTCCCTGTTGATGATCCTGGATCGGCTCCTCGACCATCCGCGAGCGGGAGTCGCAAGCGCTCCCCTCGAGCGATCGCTGCATAACAGATCAGGGAGTCATTTCGGCAGTTCACAGAGCTCGCTCGGGAGCCGATCCTCCCTCCTCCAGGACATGCCGATCCCCATGGCTCGGAGCAAGGCGAGGCACCAGACGACGCTATCTCTCGTGCTCCGGACCCCTGAAGCACCTTCGTGTCCTGTCCCCTTTCTTGGGTGACAAATTTTGTTGTCACCAATGGTGCTGCGGACTCCTGGCGACACTTCCTCTTGCGCGCCGGACCCCTGTAAAGCCCTTGTATCCAGTCTCCTTTCTTGGGTGACAAATTTTGTTGTCAACTGATGTGCTCGTGAGGATGTTGTTGAGTGATATGTAACCCATACCATTAATGAAAATGATTTCTTCTAGTTAGTTCTCCTTGTGCCGCGGGTCTCTTTTTTCGGAATGGCCTTTATTGTTCCTAGGCCGGACGGGCATCGTCGCCCTCGTCTTGGGGTGTTGTCCTGAGCTCGCTCGGCTCGATGTGTCGTTCTTCCCGCCGGGTCTATTTGTCAGGGCTATCGTCCTCCTCCAGGTAAGTGAGTTGGTCACTTGACCCGCGAGGGAGGTCATCCCGTGGCTAGCGGCCAGCGGTCATGTTCGTCGTCTGAGGAGTTGCCCCCAGCCTCAGGCGTGGGTGATCTGCTCAGTATGCGGGGGTAGGTATCCTTCGGCTCAGGATTGGCAATCGTGCTCCTCGGCTGGGGGAGTTGCCCCAGTCTCATGAGCGGGTGCTTCGTTCAGTCCGCATAGGTGACCCCCCCCCGGGCACATGGCTGGGCGTTGCGCTCGTCGGATGGGAGAGTAACCCCCAACCTTGCGAGCGAAAGCTTCGCTTCGTCTGCAGGGGTGGGTATCCCTCAGTCTACGGTTGACGAAGAAGATTTGGCGGCGAGGGGAGTCGCCTCCCGACTCTTCGGCCTACAAGAGAGGTTCGTTTGGTGGCGAGGAGAGTTGCCCCTCGGCTTATGGCCGACGAAGGAGATTCGTTCTGTGGCGAGGGGAGTCGTCTTCCGACTCTTCGGCCTACGTCCTACGATAAAGGTTCGTTCGGTGGCGAGGGGAGTTGCCCCTCGGCTTACGGCCGACGAAGGAGACTCGTTCGGTGGCGAGGGGAGTTACCCCTCAGCTTACGGCCGACGAAGGAGACGCGTTCGGTGGAGAGGGGAGTTACCCCTCAGCTTACATCCGACAAAAAAGGTTCATTCAGTGGCGAGGGGAGTTGCCCCTCGGCTTACGGTCGACGAAGGAGACTCGTTCGGTGGCGTGGGGAGTTACCCCTCAGCTTACGGCCGACGAAGGAGACTCGTTCGGTGGCGAGGGGAGCTACCCCTCGGCTTACGGCCGACGAAGGAGACTCGTTCGGTGGCGAGGGGAGTTGCCTCTCGGCTTTCGGTCGATGAAGGTGACGCGTTCGGTGGCGAGGGGAGTTACCCCTCAGCTTACGTCCTACAAAAAAGGTTTGTTCGGTGGCGAGGGGAGTTGCCCCTCGGCTTACGGCCGACGAAGGAGACTCGTTCGGTGGCGTGGGGAGTTATCCCTCGGCCACCGGAGGAGATTCGCTCGGTGGCGAGGGGGGGTTGTCCCTCGGCTTACGGCCGATGCGATTCGGGCTGGTCCATATCAGTTGGACCGCGGTTGCCTTGGTTGAGTCCTGTTACGCATCCTGAATCGTCTGCTCAAGATAGGTGACAAAGTTTGCATTGTATGCCTTCATTTCTGTGAGACAATACATTTGGAGTAATGAAAAAGAAAAGGTGGCAAGACACTGGGGAGGTTCTGGCAGGGTAGCCCTCCTCCAGTGGATCGGTGACTGTTTCTTTCCGTCTCCTCACTCAATGATCCGCGCAACTGTCTGGACCGCGTTCATCCCTTTTCCCCTGTCCTGCTGTTTGGACGTTCCCTCTCCCGAGGCGGGGTCGTTGGCAGAGCTCTTCAGGTGCCCACAGCTCACAAGCTTCTCAATGTCCTTCTTTAGGTGCCAACAGTCGTCGGTATCGTGGCCGTTGTCCTTGTGGTACTTACAGTATTTCTCTTCATCCCTCCCACCTTTCATCATTCTTCGGGGAGGTCGGGCTGCGTGTCCCTCCTTCTGGGCTTGTGCTAGGATCACGTCCGGGGCGTTGGTCATCGAGGAGTGTCGGAGCTCTTCCCTCCGTGGTCTTCCTCTAGCCTTCTTATCCGATCGATGCTCCTCCGTGCTGCGGCGCTCCTTCTCACCGCGCTTGGTTTCGCGTCTGATCTTTCCCTCATCCTCGGCCAAGGCCTCCTCTGTCAGCATGAAGCGTTCCGCTCGGGCCATAATTCCGACGAGGTCCTTCGGCGGGTCACTATGTAGCGACTTCTTCAAACCCCTGTGTCGAAGGCCTTTCTTCAGGGCCGCCTTCACAACCAGTTCGGGACAACTATCCATGCTCAATCGCTCCACATTGAAGCGACGCATGAAGTGCCTCAGAGATTCGGCCGGTCCCTGCACCACATTGAATAAATGTTCCGAATCGTGCTTTACCTGTCGTCCGGCCATAAATTGCTTGCAGCACAGCTGGGTAAGCTCGTCGAAGTTATCTATCGATCGACCAGGCAGGCTGAGGTACCAAGTCCGGGCAGCCCCCCGTAGGGTGGAGTAGAAGCCCCTGCAGAGCAGGGTGTCATCGGATCCCTGGAACGCCATGACCGCCTCGTAGTCCATCACATGATCCGCGGGGTCGCTGACGCCGTTGTACTTCTCCAGCGTCGGCACCTTGAAGTTCGAGGGTATTCGTGCCTCAGTTATCCTCCGGGTCAGGGGGCATTGTTCTCCGCTGATGCACCCGGGTCGATCCCCTTCGCCCGCCTCCTTGCCGTTCGACTGCAACGGGGGGGCTGGTGGGAGCTTGACATCCTCTTGAGTCTTTGCCGGCTTGGGTGCCGGGCTTGTTCGGCGCGAACATTCTTTCCGGCTCTCCTGGTGGTGGGTTCATCGGTTGCCTCCACGCCATTCAGACCGGACGCTCGTTGATCGTCGATCATCCCGCCTACGCTTGTTTAACCTCGGACGCGCGGATGAGGCCGTCCTGGAAAGGTCGCCTGTCTGCTCCGAGTCCTCCCGATTTCCCTCTCTGACTGAGGTGGGGGTGGGAGATCGTGCCGGGGAAGAGCCGGGCTTGGTGAACCTCCGTTCCATATTCCGCACTCTTTTTCCATGGTCGGCGACCACGGCGGAGTGAAGGAGTCGACGTTCCCCTTCCTGGCGGTGAGCCAGTCTCTCCCCACCTTCGGGGCTGGGGGTGCTGCTGACGAGCTGTTGAATCGTCGCGGCTAAAGTTTGGATGTTGGTGTTGGTCTCCTGCGCATAGGCTCGGAGTTGTCCCTGCGTGGCCAGTAGGGCGTCGTTGGTTTCCCCGGCAACGTGACCGTTGAGGTCTTCGACAGGGGAGTGGTATGCGCTCTCCTCTGGGATGGGTGGCATGCACCCCAGGTTGTTGCCGACGGGTTCTATTTTGGTGGTTTGACGTGGGTGTTAGTTCGGTTCCCACAGACGGCGCCAGATGTTTACGGGTGTTTTCTCACCACAGCTCGTTGACCACCAGATGTGTGGTCAACGTGGTCAATGGGCCGGTTTGGGGGTCCCTTGGGTTCGCCGAGCCCTCTTATACTCGGCATGGAAGAGGCTGAGGGGAAGCCTCAGCTCGGTAAGTCACGCTCGGCCTTGGTCATATCCGTGACGAGGGGTAGCCTCGGCACGTTGCGAGTGGGTCGGTGCTTGATCGGTCGCCCTCCTGGCGACTGCGACGGTGATGGTCGACCGACGCTGAGGGGTAGCCTCGGCGCCTCGGATGTCCTCTTCCTAGACAGATGAAGAAACTCGTCAGGGAGGCTGGACCTAGGTTCCGGCCAAAGCCCCTCCGATGCTTAAGTCAGATCAGGATCTGAAAGGATACTCGGCGGGGGAGATCCGGCTTGTGAGGAAGCCGGAACGTCAACCCAGGCGGCACGAGTTTTGAGGGAGGGGGGCAATGAATTGGCGAAAGCCTAGGTCGTTGATGGTGTACCTCTGTGTGGGTTACCTGAGTTTCGATCCTCCTCTTCGTCCTGGCCCTTCCCTTATAGGGCCCTTCCTGATTGCCCCATGTCCTGCCTCCTCTCACGTCCCCACGATCCGCCTCCGCCTCCTCCCATTCACGCGACGTGGTGAGGTGGCCCATTAACGGGTCGTTAATGGCCATCATGGGATCACGGATTCAGGGGGGCGGTTAATCCGGCCGAATGGGGGCCGGTCGGGTGTACCCAAGGGCGAGGTGGCTGGGCCTTCCACTCCGTCCGTGGGCCTCCTTTGGGAGGGCCCGTCTTCTCTAGCGGGCTTCTCCTTTGAGGTTGGGCCGTGGGCCGTTATGCTTCGGGCTCGCTGACATTAGTCGTAACACCCATTAATATATATATATATATATATATATATATATATATATATATATATATATATATATATATATATATGGTAAATTGTGCCTGTGGACAGCCGCTGGCAGCTTGCCTGTGGCGATTTGGTTCTGAACCGTTGAATCTCATCGTGCCGCTATGATTCACTACGGCTTGGAAAAAAATTTCGCAGGGTTCCCCTCTCTCTCACGGCCCCCAATCATTCATAACCCTCACGAGGAACCCTCACCCACATGGAGCAGCTCTTCACCCCTTGAAATTCAGTCGATCTTTAGAAAAAAACACAGCTTCACGAAAATCAGCCGATCCCACCAAAACCCTAGCAAAAAAAGCAGATCCTTCACCCACATCATCTCCGAACCTAGCAAATCGTCCAGAGCTCCTCCCTTTAGGTCCTGACCTCCAACCTCCGCTATGTAATTTTTGGCATTTTAAAAAAAATTTGTCATTCAGCAGCAGCAGTAACAGCTAAACGATCCTTCTCATTACGAGCTTCAAAGTTTAGTGTCAAAGGCGAATGGATGAATCAGGTAATTGAAACTCTACACTGATTGATTGATTAGTTTTTTTTAATCTACAGAATGAAATTTTGTGGCAATTTGGTTTGGATCCATGGCTTCCAATTTATGTAATTGTTATTGTGATTCGAATCTTTGGATTAAAAAATTGTTTGTGGTACTTAGGAATCAAATTTTCAATTGAGTAGCGGAATGCTTGCTTGTGGCATTTGTTAACAAGAAGAGATTCAGTATGTCAATGTTGAGGAGATGTGATTGTTTAATTGAGAAGGTGATTCTAGATTTTTGGTAGGAGGCCAAAGAAGGGATGGAAAATGAGACCATGGAAAAATTGTTTTGATCATCATTAAAAGAGACATGATATATTTGAACCTTTATCATCTTAAAGCTATGTGTTTCTACAATTTTTTGTGGTTCAATTGATGTGCTGGATGGTTGCTTGCGAAGTTTGTTCTGTAATTTTTTTTGCCACTGGATCTCTTGCAGATTAAATGGAGATTTTTCTTATCAATATTCTTATCTATGCACAAGTTCAATAGTTTTAGGTGCTGTGGGGTATTGATTTCTTGTCTGCGGTCTTTATATTTTGCACCCTTATTCTCTTTTACCTGTTCAACAATGAATGATGATTTGTATGTTCCTGGAAAAAAATGACGACGAACCATAAAACCAATTGATTTAATTTTCCTTGTCTGCCAATATTTTTCTGTTGGCTATATGTAGTTTTGCTTTTGAGATATCCTTTTGTTCATAACAAGCATCTTTTGTGCATTAGAATCATTTAGATTTGCTAATTTTGTTATGCTATTCCTTTGTTCTTCTGATTATGTAAGTTATGCTATTGTAATTTCTCCAATTGTTTTGCTATTTGCATAACAATTGTAATTTAGATTGTAATTTAATAACAATAGAAATTTCTCCAATTGTTGCCTATATGCAGTTTTACTTCTTAGATATCCTTTCATTCATAAGAAGCATCTTTTGTGCATTAGAATCCGTTAGATTTGCTAGTATTGTTATGCTACTCCTTTGTTCGTCTGATTATGTAAGTTATGCTATTTTCATTAGAATCCTTTAGTTTTGTACGACGTTGAATACAGAAAGTATTCCCATCATTGGATGGTTCTAGTCTCAGATTCAATACTTCAAGTGTGTATTTTAACTCATGTTCTCTTTAGTCCAATAATTTCTGTGATGTGAAGAATCCTGTTACTCATTTCATGTTTGTCAATGAATTTTGTGTTTATTTGAATTTTATTCTTAATTTGTGGATTTAATTTTGAGCTATTTAACTATTTTGTAGAGAGGCATTCATATTTTGCACCAAAACCTGGAACGGCTGACACAAAATTTGGATTTTGTACATGTGTTTAACTAAACTATCATTTCACATTCTTTTCTTTGCATTTTCCTATGTCATGCACTGGCAGTGTCATGTTTCATATGCACAAACCACATGCATAAACAACTTTTTAAACAGATTCATATTTTAGTTCTCTTATTTTAGTTCTCTTCGAGGAATGATTCGTGAAAACTAGTTGTTATGGTATTCATGGATATGCAAGTGTCGGTTAATTCACATGGAGAGTTGTTGGATGCTATTGAAACTTAGGTCCAGTAAATTTTGACATGGTAGACGTTATAATTTGAAAAAAATCCAGTATTCGTCTACTTCTGAATGAAACTTTAGTCTGTCATGTGCATATTAGCCAGATTTGCGATACCATTCTGCAATTTTATTATGATAGTACTATGTTGTCTGATACCTTGTAGGTTCTGAAGAACATAGGCCATCTTGCTAGAATGCCTATTGAATGGATCCACCAATCATGAAATGCTCCGAAATTTGTACTTGAAATTGTTGGTGTTGAGTTGGAAGTAAACTACTCAAATCCTTTTGTCAAGATGGATCCAGCACAGGAATGCCTCAGCGATGTTATGCCCAGGATGTGGCAACTGGATAGATCGGTACAAATCAAAAAACTTGAAGGATCATGATGTAATTGATGCCAATTTACTCGGCTGGAAGGTGTTGGATATCCCAGAATCAACGAGGATCAATAAATTCTGAAGTAGTTGATAGCAATTTGATCTAAGAGTGCCTTATGTTTGAAATCTGGAGTCGAGTTTGCACTAAAAAGGATCAAAAAGCTTATGACCTCAAAGATTGTTGAAGAGTGTTGTATTTATGGAAGTTTGTATTTATTGAAACTCTGTATTTTTGTTGGAAACATATAATTTTGTGTATCTTGTTTGAGTATCATTTTGTATCATTTTGTTTGCGAATATTGGAATGTAAATCTGTGGTGGGGTTTACAGAACAAGCTTCCATGTGTCAGAAAACTATAGCAACAACCTCCAACCATAGCTCTCAACCCGTTGCAATGCACAGATGGATGTTTTTTGTAGATGATAACAAATAGAACTGTAATATGGATAACCGTAAACTGGCATCAAAATTTGTATTTGAATGTTGTTTTCTTCATATGTGATGTGGGTTGATTGCATCATAATCACAATGCAGGTTCTAGAAAAATACAATTAAGTACTGCACCTAAGAGACATCATGTTGAATGCAAATATATGCACACGCAAAACAAGCAAACTAGTTGAAGATAATCTTACCACCATTGCCTGCAAATATTACCATGTCTTTTTCACATCCATAGTGGAATCCAAGCATCCAAATTGCCCTGGTTGATGGTGACTAGGATTGTTTAAGCTATATCACACTGCAAGTAAGATCCCAAGTGATTGAGCTTCGCACAATGCTCAGATGCTCAAGTCTGAAGAACCAGAAAACTTGAAGTGTGAATAAATTAAGCCCATTGTCCATTGTGAAATTTTTCTGCACATAATTCCCGTCACCAAGAAAGCAGAGAAGGGATGTGCTTACAAAATGACAAGCTCTCAACTATAACCGATACAAACAATTTTTCATAGTTTCCTTTGAAATATGAAGCCGAATGGACTTGTGATAACTTACAGGATGAATGGACTTGCGATGACTTACATGATGAATGAATCAACGATACTTTACAAACGTACACTGATCTCCATAAGACTAATTAGAGCGTAGTATGAAATGTAATACTGCAATATAATCCAGCACCACATTCATGCACATAATTTTTTCTCGTATGCAGCAATATATTGGATGACAGATTCCAAAAAATGGATATGCGAGAAAGTGAGATAAATCCAAACATTTATCATGTCATGTTTCAATATGATAATAAAAGCTTTATCCATTTTTATTTTGTTCTGTAAACCCCACCACAAATTTACATTCCAACGTTCACAAACTAAATGATACAAAATGATACACAATGGTTCTCAAACAAGATACAAATTTCACAAAACTATATACTTAAACAAACAACATTCACAAAATTATATGTTTCCAACAAAAATACAGATTTTCAATAAATACAAACTTTCATAAATACAACATTCTTCGACACTCTTTGAGGTCATAAGTTAACACAAGGCACTCTTACTCAAAATGCCATCAACTAGTTCAGAATTTTTTGATCTTCGTTGATTCTGGGATATCCAACAGCTTCAAGCTGAGCAAATTGTCAACAAATACATGAGCTGATCCTTCAAGTTTTTCGATTTGTGCCGATCTATCCAGTTTCCACATCCTGGGCACAACATCGCTGATGCATTCATGTGCTGGATCCATCTTGACGAGAGGAGTTGAGTGGTTTACTCTGAACTCAAATTATAACGTCTTCCAGGTCAAAAGTTAAGTTACTGGACCTGAGTTTCAATATCATCCAACAACTCTCCATGTGAATTAACCAACACTGGCATATCCATGAATACTTGAACAAGTAGTTTTCACGAATCATTCCTCGAAGAGAACTGAAATATGAATATGTGTAAAAAGTTGTTTATGCATGTGGTTTGTGCATATGAAACATGACACTGCCAGTACATGACATAGTACCCCTTGATGCAGATTTTCCTAGTGCTAAAGCATCGTAGTTCATTTCTGGAACAGACTCCAGGCACGTCTGGTAGTGACACAAATGTCCCACCACAAGACTCTGTAAGACCTATAACACCAAAAGCAAAGATCGGCAATTATAGTTGAATCAAAAAAGATCATCCAAGATCTGAAGGTCACCAAAACTCATCATTAGTCCATTGATCTCTATCATATCATATCATATTAGCATTTTTAGCTCGTGTTATGCAGTTCAAAAGCTTACCCCAAAAGCATAATCAGGCCCCTGTACCAAATCATGTTATCCTTCAGGCTCTCGAGGAATCCCAAGACAATTTATTGCAAGCACAATAAAGTTTTAAGCTTCTATCAATTTATGGAAAGAATTCTACATATGACATAGTTATATAAACTACCATATTGTCCCATTCTGTCCCAAAAGACGCGGCAGATTGATACAAAGATTTAATTTTGCCTAAGCACTGGTACCTTTCACCTGATCACATGACAAAACTAAACTAGTAAAGAAAAGTAGTGGATAATATGAAAAATGGGGTTTAAAGACTACCAAATGTTTTAAATAAACAAGTAAAGAAACAGTGACATGATCTATATAAACATAGAAATGAAGAAAAAGCAAAAGGAGGTACAATCCCTCAGCTTGCAACTCAACGGTCTAAAGTTATTTAATTTACTGAACCCCAATTACCATGTGCTAGGCAATAGCAAATATGATAACCACAATTTCAAAGTTCCTTTCCTCTTGTACATCGTTCAATCTTGGACAAATGTGAATCTCGAATGCAAACGCACTTGCCAAATTACAAGAACAATCTAGCATGCAGATCACATCCATGTTCAAATAACAGCTTCAGCACTACATCATGCTATAGTTTTGGCGAGTCAGGGGTTAATTTCAAAAAACCAGAACAAGGAGCGCACTTTGTTTAACAGCCATGCAAAATTCAATAATCTCGATGTTCATTGGGCTATTTGCCAGCATTTTTTTTGAAATGATAAGAACAAGAGTTACAATTGCTGTTTTTTTTCACGAAATTCTTTTATCATATTCTACTTGTTACTGGCAAATCATCTTATCAAATTCTCAGCCATCGTACTATTCTGCTGCAGGGACACAATACAATTTTCAGAAGATCAGCTAAGGATTAGGAAAGTTATGTTCTATTATCCTTCAATAATAGGTTTTAAAGCTAGTGAAATGCAAGTTTTTTCAAATTTTAGAATGAAAAATACCATAAATTCATCAATCCACAAAATTTGAAAATTCATTCGTAAAAGAAAAAATCACCCGCTTCTTCTTCTTCCACTGCTGTTACTAGCCATGTTACTATTCTTCCACAAAATTTGCACTATCGGGCTGGCGGAGGAGAGAGTCGGTGGAGGAGATCGGGTCGGTGGATGAGAGAGTCGGTGGAGGGTTCTGTGTTGCTATCGGCAGAGGGAGATGGTCAGTGGAGGGTTCTGTGCTGCTAACGGCAGAGTGAGGAGGTCGGTGGAGGGAGGGGTCGGTGGAGGAGAGAGGGATAGGGTCGGGCCGATCGGTGGAGGGAAAGGGATGGTGGAGGAGATAGGGTCGCAGGGAGGGTTCTGAGCGAGAGAGAGGGGCTAGCTGATCGCATCATGGAGGAGAGAGGTTCGCAGCGAGGATTCTGAATGATTGGGGGCCATGCGAGAGAGGGGAACCCGGCGAAATTTTTTTCCTGCGGCTGTGCACAGGCACAGTTTACCCATTTTTTTCCTGCGGCTGTGCACAGGCACAGTTTTTTTTCCTGCGGCTGTGCACAGGCACAGTTTACCCATTTTTTTCCTGCGGCTGTGCACAGGCACAGTTTACTTATGAGGGATCAAATGACCCCAAAAATAACCCCCTATCAAAAATCCTATGCCCCCCATTTTTTCAGAAGATCCGAACCGTTCATCTTGATCTCCACCCTCTAAATACCCGACCCACCAATTTTCAACCCGATCCCATGTGTTTTACCCATTCATCCATCCGACCCAAATTTAACGGTTTCGCATGAACAGAACTTTTGCGAATGGTTGATGAATGGGCAAAACACATAGGATCGGGTTGAAAATTGGTGGGTCATGTATTTAGAGGGTGGAGATCAAGATGAATGGTTCGGATCTTCCGAAAAAATGGGGGGCATAGGATTTTTGATAGGGGGTCATTTTTGGGGGTTATTTTTTGGGGGTCATTTGATCCCTCCTCATATATATATATGTATGTATGTATACTACTCATTTAAAATCTTTGTTTCTTCAAAAATTATTTACCCCTCCAAAATTTTGGGACATATAATATTCCACTTCACAATTTAAAAGAACAAAAATTTAGCGGGCGCTTTCGGTGCGGGCACATAATTAATTAATTCCATGTAATTAACTCATTCCACATAATTAATTCTTTCCCATAAGTAATTCCACAAATAGTTAACTATATTTCCCAATGATTGAGGAAGTCTGGCTGTTTAATTTTTGACTGGCCAGCACCTTTTATCTTTCAATTAAATATGATAGCCATCTCTCTCTTTTGAATTTGTACTCTCCTCAACAGATTTGTTGGCAGCCACATTGAATTTATAGAAGTGCAGGTGACATTGAATTTGTTGGCAGCCACATTTATTGACCTAAGGATTAATTTCACTGCCCCTTGAATTTACAGAAGTGCAGGTGTTCCATGCTCAGAGAAGAAACTCTGCTTTGTTGTTTCTCTCTCTTCATTGAAGTCGAGAGGCAACGATTTTCTCGTGTTCCGTGCTCAGGAACGTTTTCACTCGGCAAACTCTGCTTTGTTGTTTCTTCAATGGGCATGCATGCTTCTCGTGCTCCGTGCTCAGGGACGTTTTTTCCTCGCGTGGAGTGGTGGACCCCGATAAGTAGAGGGTCTCGTGGCAATAGCGGTTGGAGCTTTGCGAGTTCGGCTGATCGGAGGGGCACTCGGAGGAGGCGATCGACGGGAAGAGGCTCGGGGGTCGGAGAAGCTCGGTGGAGTAGGGGGAGACACAGATGAAAATGCTGTAACGACTGGTTTCCTTGTATCTGAACTTATTATAATATAATATATGTTTTGGTGGATTTTCTCCTCTTGTGTGGTTTTCGTCTCCGTAACTTTCATTTTCGATCGATTCGTCGTATTCTCTCGATTCTTCCTTAGGATCGTCGATTTCGAAGTACGTCGTTTGTGACGGGCTTCATAACGGTCATATCTAACTATTAGATCAAGCCTAGGAGTCTTAGGATTCGATTACGGGGTCTCGCGCTCCGTATCGGAACTTTTGGTGCTCATTAGCCGATGTAAGAAGGGGCACCGACCGACTAGATGACGATCCAGTCGGTCGGAAATCCTTCTTGGACCGACTAGTGAGTTTTCTAATTTCCTGAGGAAGCTACTGTTTATCGTTAGTCGGTCTAAGAAGAGTTGTTGACCGACTAGGTTGCAAACTAGTGGGTCGGCGATGCTTCTTGAACCGACTAACACATCATCTTAATTTTAGTTGAGTTACTGTTTACTCTTAGTCGGTCTAAGAACGTTCATCGACCGACTAGTTTCTAAACTAGTCGGTCTGTACTTGTTCATGGACCGACTAACTCTAAATCCTATTTTCGTTCAGGAGTTACTGTTTACACTTAGTCGGTCTGCGTTGATCGACCGACCGACTAGTTGCCAAACTAGTCGGTCAGTGGTTGTTCTTTGACCGACTAGTCTGTGTTAAAACCCTAATTTCTGGGCAGCCGCCAGCTCAACCTATAAATACCCAACCCATTCGTTTTCTTCTTCTCCAACACGACCCTAAGCCCTAGTTTCTTCCCCTCTAAGCCCCCATCTTCCTCCAAGCTTCAATCCTCCATTCCAAGCCCTAGAATCATCATCCAATCCATCCGTTCACTCCATCTACCCCTCATCTTCCCCAAATCTCCATTGAAATCCATCAAAACCCCCAAATCCCCCTAAACCCTAGTTTCCCCAAACTTCCCCAATCATTTCCAGATCTGGTCCTAGGGTTCCCCGGAGTGTTTCTTCCGCCTCCTCTCGGTAAGAAATCGATCTACCGTTGTTTTCGTGTCTTATTGTAATTTTTATGAAACCCTAATAAAATACTTATGTTTTGATGATTGTTCCCCATAACAGCGATTCCCCGTAGGCTAGCATCCGCGGAAACAAACTTTCGTAACCGTTCTCCCCGGTGATAGGCAAGTGAAACTTGCATCTCTTGATTTGGGCCATGTCTTAGGCCATTACCTTGTTTTAGCGTAAAAGAGACTAAACGGTGAAAGGATAGCCGTTTAGACGCCATTGACCTAGCTTGACAACGAAGCTTGGTCCGTCACCCTCATCATGCTTGTATGTCACGTTTAAATTCAATTAACGGTACACAATCATTTGTTCATGTCATTGCATAGTAATAAATTATTGTGATTGTGTAGCACACGCTACAACATTATATTCCTGGCTCGTGTTCCAGAAGCGAGCCCTGTAGTTGGAAACCCCAACGCTCGGATACCGGCTAGGCACCCACTTTTCGTGGGCACAACCCTATGCCAATTACACTTCCTGGCCCGTGATCCAGAAGCGAGCAAATGCTCGATACACGTAGGGGTGGGGTAAGAGATATGCGTCACCAGAGCACGAGATGGCCTGATCCGCCACTCCAGCCTGCAGGCGAAATCTCTAGTGTTTAAGTGAGTAAGAGATATGCTTCACCAGAGCACGAGATGGCCTGATCCGCCACTCCAGCCTGCAGGCGAAATCTCTAGTGTTTAAGTGATTAACAGTGATAAGTGAAAACAGTGATAAGTGATTCGTGAACTAGTGAGTTGGTAGCTTTGGCTACATTGTGCATGCTTGTCTCTCTTTTAAACTGTTGCATCATATTCAACTGCCATGCCATTGTTTAACATTTAAATGCTAGGTTGTTAGTCACTTTCAGTTTCCTTGCCCAAGTCTTTTCAGACTTGCTGACATGTGCCCCTTTCTCTTTTGGGTGACGCATGTTAGACCTTGAGCCTGAGTTGCCCGCTTAGGGTGAGGTGTTTGCGGACGCCGAGCTTGAGCCCGTGTTGGACGGGGAGTACGTGGACACTGGGGACCAGTCCTAGTGTCTCCGTTGTGCTTTATTTTTGTTAGACAGTTGTTTTGTTATTGGTGCGTGGCACCTATACTTATTTATGTCGTTGTTTTTGTTTGGCCTTGTTCTGGGCCCTTAGACTCTTTCCTTTAGCCTGGTGGCTTTTCTGTGATGTTGAATACTTTGTGGACAAACTTTGGGATTGGTATTTCATATCCGTCTTATATTATTATTGTTGTTGTTTCGATTGCAATTACAGGGACCTGCTTATACTAAATTGACGCTTATCGGGTTTGGGGCTTCACCGCTCCTCTCCCGTGCGGACCTTTTCACGTCTCGCCTCCATATTAGGGAAGCGGGTCGTGACAGGTTTTAGTGGTGGCCCATGCAGGTCCTCTGTAACTGCGATTATCGGGATAACGATAATAATGCAAGATTGTCCTACAAATAATTTCGACCCCTGAGCCCTAAGCTATGAGTCTAATTGTTTCGTTTTCTGCGTCATTAGATGGCAGGAAGACGGATCACCCGAGGTGGTGGTAGTGGTGCGCCCCCTCACGACGAGGAGCCTGAGCGGGAGCCCACTAATGGGGAGATGATGAGGATGATGTTGCAAATGATGCAGGTTCAGCAGGGTGTGCTTCTGCAGGTGCAGAATGCTCCGGTGGCTCGAGCTGCTCGGGTTGTGGAGACCCCTCGCACTGAGCCCGGGGCGAAGCAGTTCAGAGAGCTGGGTCCTGCGTATTTTGATGGAACCGAAGGTCCCCTAGCTGCTGATGAATGGATGAGGAATATTGAGGACAATCTGAAGATGTCCAAGGTCAATGAAGTGAGTTGGGTTGACTTGGCGAAGCGCCAGCTGAAGGATAACGCCAGGAATTGGTGGGATGCTGAGGAAAGGATGTTGGTAGAGCCGATCGTCTGGGCTACCTTCAAGGCCAGATTTGATGGTGAGTTCTTCCCGAAGGCTGCCAGGGAAGAGATGCTGCAGCGTTTTATCGACCTGAAGCAGGGGAACTCGTCGGTGGACATGTACCACCAGGAGTTCATGAGGCTTAGTCGGTTTGCACCAAAGATGGTGCAGGACGCTGAGGAGCGAGCTCAGAGGTTTCTGCAGGGGCTTGCTTCAGAGCTCCAGCGCTTTGTGACCTCTTCTGACCGGGAATCTTATCAGAAGGTTTTGGTCGCTGCCAAGAGGCAGGAGCTGCTTGTGAACCAGAGGAAGGGGTCTGTTGTTGGTGCTGTGAGGAGGCCGGTGGAGCAGGCGAGAGCTGTGGTTAGGCCTGGATTCAGGCCGAACCAGCCTGTTCAGTTCAAGAGGCCAGGAGGGCCTGTTCGGAGGACTTGCAATTTCTGTGGCAAGGAGGGCCATATCAAGGAATCGTGTAGGAAGTTCTTGGGGCAATGTGTTGCTTGTGGAGATCCCGCCCATGCTCTCAGGGAGTGCCCGAAGTTGAGGCAACCTTGGCGGACACCTATTGCTGCCCCGCCGTTGCAGCAGAGAGCCCCGGTGCCCGTTGGTCGTGGGGTGCCCCTCGTCCCGCAGAGGCAGGCTTTTGAGCGGGCTGCTCCGCCGAGGAGGCAGGCATTTCTGATGACCGAGGAGGAGGTTTTGGCCATGGATGAGGTCATTGCAGGTAACTTTCGATCTAGATTGTTCCTTCCTTAATTAATTGATTGTTAAATTATGCTGGATGCTTGTGTATGAATGTTGCTAGAGTAAGATTTGATTGATTAGACTGTTTGTTAGGTGTGGTTTTGGTTTGCACGTTCCCTGCCCGAGTCCTCTTTGACTCAGGTGCGTCAATGTGCATTTTGGCCCAGAGCTTCGTGGAGAAGCATTCCTTGTCGACGTCCCCTCTCTCCAAGAGTTGGAATATCGTCACATGAAATGGAGTAGTCACGGTGCATCGTGGGTGCAGTCCTTGCTCTGTGGTGGTTTGTGGACATGAGCTTTATGCTGATTTTATCGTCCACAACATCACCAACTACGATGCGGTCTTTGGGATGGATTGGCTTGCGAGCTTCTATGCTACGATCGACTGCAGGAGGAAGAAGGTGGTGTTCGAGATTCCCGGACATCCAGTATTTGAGTTCAGTCGTGGTAGCAGTTCGCTTGGTCCTGTCAGATTTCGGGCCAGGCCGGTGGAGGCTGTAGCTATGCAGATGGAGCTGGAGTGGCCAGCTGTGGTGCGAGATTTTGGCGACGTCTTCCCCGAGGAGATGTCTGGTTTGCCGCCTGATCGCGCTCTGGAATTTTCTATCGATCTTGTTCCAGGTGCGCAGCCGATTTCGAAGGCGCCGTATCGTATGGCACCTGCTGAATTGGAAGAGTTGCGGAGGCAGTTGGATGAGCTGTTGCTGAAGGGTTATATTAATCCTAGTGTGTCTCCGTGGGGAGCACCGGTGTTGCTGGTTAAGAAGAAGGATGGTTCGCGTCGCATGTGCGTGGACTATCGGGGATTGAATGCGGTGACCATTAAGAATAAATACCCGTTGCCTCGCATTGATGATATTTTTGATCAGCTTGGATGTTCGAGGGTGTTTTCTAAGTTGGATTTGAGGAGTGGTTACCATCAGTTGAAGGTGAAGAGGGATGATGTTCCGAAGACAGCGTTCAGGACGAAGTATGGACACTATGAGTTTGTGGTTATGCCTTTCGGCGTAACTAACGCGCCCACAGTTTTCATGAATCTGATGAACCTGATTTTTTACGACTTTTTGGATAAGTTTGTCGTTATCTTTATCGACGACATTCTGATCTATTCGAAGTCGGAGGAAGAGCATGCATCGCACTTGAGGACGGTGTTGGAGATTTTGAGGAAGCATCGTTTGTATGCTAAGTTTTCGAAGTGCGAGTTTTGGCTGGACCGAGTTGCTTTTCTGGGGCATGTGGTGACCGGAGATGGTATTTCTGTGGATCCCGAGAAGATTAGGGCCATCAGAGAGTGGCATGTTCCGTCGTCTGCATCTGAGATTCGGAGTTTCCTTGGGCTTGCTGGTTATTATCGTCGGTTCATTAAGGACTTTTCTTGTATTGCTGAGCCGATGACCAGGTTGACGCGGAAGGATGTTGCTTATGTTTGGTCGGGTGATTGTGAGAGTGCTTTTGGTATTCTGAAGGAGAGGTTGACGAGTGCCCCTATTCTTGTCGTGCCTGATCGCGGCGGTGGATTTGAGATCTTTTGCGATGCTTCTGGCAAGGGTCTCGGTTGTGTGTTGCATCAGCACGGGCATGTTGTGGCGTATGCGTCTCGTCAGCTTAAGGTTCATGAGAAGAATTATCCGACGCATGATTTGGAGTTGGCTGCCGTTGTGTTTGCTCTTAAGATTTGGAGGCACTTCTTGTTGAGTGAGAAAGTGAAGATTTTCACCGATCACAAAAGCTTGAAGTATATTTTCACTCAGAAGGAGCTCAACATGCGACAGCGTCGATGGTTGGAGCTTATGGCGGATTATGAGATTGATTTGCAGTATCACCCTGGCAAGGTGAATGTGGTTCCTGATGCTTTGAGTAGGCTTCCAGCGGTGATGATTTTGACCTCGCAGTGGAGATTGCAGCAGGATTTTTGCGAGTCTGACGTGGAAATTGTTCTTCCTGGGGAGGCTTCTTCGTTGATGTACATGCAGGTACAGTCGACGATCGTGGATCGGATTAAGGCTGGCCAGGCCGGAGATCCGAAGTTGGTAAGGATTCGGGAGCAGGTGGAAGCCGGTCTGCGGACTGACTTTTTGATTCATGAGGATGGCTCGCTGAGGTTTGGAGCCAGGTTGTGTATGCCGGCTGGGGATATCAGAGAGGAGTTGATGGTGGAGGCACACAGTTCGCCGTATTCTGTGCATCCTGGTGGCACCAAGATGTACCAGGATCTTCGCCTGAATTATTGGTGGCATGGTATGAAGAGGAGTGTGGCTCGGAGTGTGGCCAAGTGCTTGGTTTGCCAGCAAGTGAAGGCGGAGCATCAGCGTTCGGCCGGGTTGCTACAACCGCTTCCGATTCCGGAGTGGAAGTGGCAGCACATCACTATGGATTTCATGACTGGACTACCTCGGAGTCCGAAGCAGAATGACGCGATTTGGGTAATCGTAGATCGGTTGACCAAATCTGCGCACTTTATTCCGTTCCGAGTGGGACAGTCCACGGAGGTGCTAGCGAGGAGATATATGGAGGAAATCGTGCGACTTCATGGAGTCCCCGTGAGTATCGTGTCGGACAGAGACACGAGGTTCACATCTCAGTTTTGGCAGAGTTTGCAGAAGAGTTTGGGTACGCGTCTGAGTTTCAGCACGGCGTACCATCCGCAGATGGATGGCCAGTCCGAGAGGACAATTCAGATTTTGGAAGACATGCTGAGGGCGTGCATGTTGGATTTCAAGGGTTCGTGGGAGGACCATCTGCATTTGGTGGAGTTTTCCTACAACAACAGCTTCCAGGCGAGTATTGGCATGGCGCCTTTCGCCGCTCTTTATGGGAGGAAATGTCGATCGCCATTGAGTTGGGATGACGTTGGTGATCGGGAGTTGTTGGGACCTGAGATGATCGTGGAGGCCGTGGAGATCGTCAGGAATATTCGGGAGAGGTTGAGGATTGCTCAGGACCGTTTTAAGCATTGGGCGGATGCTAAACGTCGTCCTTTGGAATTTCAGCCGGGTGACCATGTGTTCTTGAAGATTTCCCCGAATCGTGGTGTGATTCGTTTTGGGAAGCGTGGGAAGTTGAGCCCGCGATACATTGGACCATTTGACGTTTTGGAGAGGGTTGGCGAGGTAGCTTATCGCTTGGCCTTGCCGCCATCTTTGGAAGGAGTTCACAATGTTTTCCATGTGTCGCAGCTTCGTCGATACATTAGCGATCCATCTCATGCCATGGATTTCTCGGAGATCGCCGTTCGCTCAGATTTGACGTATGACCAGTATCCGGTGCAGATTCTGGACAGGTGTCAGAAGTCACTTCGAAACAAGGTCGTCGATCTTGTTAGAGTGATGTGGCGGCACGGTTCGCCGGGAGAGTCTACTTGGGAGAGAGAAGATGAGATGCGAGAGCGCTACCCACTTTTGTTTCCGGACTCGTGAATATTCAGAAATTCCGAGGACGGAATTTTTCTTAAGTTGGGGAGGATGTAACGACTGGTTTCCTTGTATCTGAACTTATTATAATATAATATATGTTTTGGTGGATTTTCTCCTCTTGTGTGGTTTTCGTCTCCGTAACTTTCATTTTCGATCGATTCATCGTATTCTCTCGATTCTTCCTTAGGATCGTCGATTTCGAAGTACGTCGTTTGTGACGGGCTTCATAACGGTCATATCTAACTATTAGATCAAGCCTAGGAGTCTTAGGATTCGATTACGGGGTCTCGCGCTCCGTATCGGAACTTTTGGTGCTCATTAGCCGATGTAAGAAGGGGCACCGACCGACTAGATGACGATCCAGTCGGTCGGAAATCCTTCTTGGACCGACTAGTGAATTTTCTAATTTCCTGAGGAAGCTACTGTTTATCGTTAGTCGGTCTAAGAAGAGTTGTTGACCGACTAGGTTGCAAACTAGTGGGTCGGCGATGCTTCTTGAACCGACTAACACATCATCTTAATTTTAGTTGAGTTACTGTTTACTCTTAGTCGGTCTAAGAACGTTCATCGACCGACTAGTTTCTAAACTAGTCGGTCTGTACTTGTTCATGGACCGACTAACTCTAAATCCTATTTTCGTTCAGGAGTTACTGTTTACACTTCGTCGGTCTGCGTTGATCGACCGACCGACTAGTTGCCAAACTAGTCGGTCAGTGGTTGTTCTTTGACCGACTAGTCTGTGTTAAAACCCTAATTTCTGGGCAGCCGCCAGCTCAACCTATAAATACCCAACCCATTCGTTTTCTTCTTCTCCAACACGACCCTAAGCCCTAGTTTCTTCCCCTCTAAGCCCCCATCTTCCTCCAAGCTTCAATCCTCCATTCCAAGCCCTAGAATCATCATCCAATCCATCCGTTCACTCCATCTACCCCTCATCTTCCCCAAATCTCCATTGAAATCCATCAAAACCCCCAAATCCCCCTAAACCCTAGTTTCCCCAAACTTCCCCAATCATTTCCAGATCTGGTCCTAGGGTTCCCCGGAGTGTTTCTTCCGCCTCCTCTCGGTAAGAAATCGATCTACCGTTGTTTTCGTGTCTTATTGTAATTTTTATGAAACCCTAATAAAATACTTATGTTTTGATGATTGTTCCCCATAACAGCGATTCCCCGTAGGCTAGCATCCGCGGAAACAAACTTTCGTAACCGTTCTCCCCGGTGATAGGCAAGTGAAACTTGCATCTCTTGATTTGGGCCATGTCTTAGGCCATTACCTTGTTTTAGCGTAAAAGAGACTAAACGGTGAAAGGATAGCCGTTTAGACGCCATTGACCTAGCTTGACAACGAAGCTTGGTCCGTCACCCTCATCATGCTTGTATGTCACGTTTAAATTCAATTAACGGTACACAATCATTTGTTCATGTCATTGCATAGTAATAAATTATTGTGATTGTGTAGCACACGCTACAAAATTATATTCCTGGCTCGTGTTCCAGAAGCGAGCCCTGTAGTTGGAAACCCCAACGCTCGGATACCGGCTAGGCACCCACTTTTCGTGGGCACAACCCTATGCCAATTACACTTCCTGGCCCGTGATCCAGAAGCGAGCAAATGCTCGATACACGTAGGGGTGGGGTAAGAGATATGCGTCACCAGAGCACGAGATGGCCTGATCCGCCACTCCAGCCTGCAGGCGAAATCTCTAGTGTTTAAGTGAGTAAGAGATATGCGTCACCAGAGCACGAGATGGCCTGATCCGCCACTCCAGCCTGCAGGCGAAATCTCTAGTGTTTAAGTGATTAACAGTGATAAGTGAAAACAGTGATAAGTGATTCGTGAACTAGTGAGTTGGTAGCTTTGGCTACATTGTGCATGCTTGTCTCTCTTTTAAACTGTTGCATCATATTCAACTGCCATGCCATTGTTTAACATTTAAATGCTAGGTTGTTAGTCACTTTCAGTTTCCTTGCCCAAGTCTTTTCAGACTTGCTGACATGTGCCCCTTTCTCTTTTGGGTGACGCATGTTAGACCTTGAGCCTGAGTTGCCCGCTTAGGGTGAGGTGTTTGCGGACGCCGAGCTTGAGCCCGTGTTGGACGGGGAGTACGTGGACACTGGGGACCAGTCCTAGTGTCTCCGTTGTGCTTTATTTTTGTTAGACAGTTGTTTTGTTATTGGTGCGTGGCACCTATACTTATTTATGTCGTTGTTTTTGTTTGGCCTTGTTCTGGGCCCTTAGACTCTTTCCTTTAGCCTGGTGGCTTTTCTGTGATGTTGAATACTTTGTGGACAAACTTTTGGATTGGTATTTCATATCCGTCTTATATTATTATTGTTTTTGTTTCGATTGCAATTACAGGGACCTGCTTATACTAAATTGACGCTTATCGGGTTTGGGGCTTCACCGCTCCTCTCCCGTGCGGACCTTTTCACGTCTCGCCTCCATATTAGGGAAGCGGGTCGTGACAAATGCAGGGGAGGAAAACACAGGGAGGAGAGAGGAAAACACAGGGGGGTTTTTACCGCATTGAAGAGAGAGGGGGGAGAAAGCGTGGGTTTGATGAGGGAGAGGAAATGCGAGTAAGATGTGTTAAAGTTTCTTTTATTAGGAACTTGTGGGGATTCAATTTTTTGGGTGGGATCAAGCTGTGTTAATTTATGTTAGATTGAATGGATGAGATTTCTGCCATGTCATCAATCCATGTGATCATATCTCATTGAATCTAACCACGTTAGCAATCCATGTGC